>QJOA01000063.1:0-180140 GCA_004155915.1 Monosporascus sp. CRB-9-2 | reverse complement strand
AATAAAATTTTTTTTTTTTTTTTTTTTTGCAAAGATTCTATTAAAAAGGTTATAAAAATATCTAGCAAATATTACGAATTAAAATCCGTTGTAATAAAGCAGCTTAGGATAAAAAGCACCCCGAACCGGACCTTATTATCCAAAATAAAGCCTACCGTAATATTATCGATACAGTTAATAATTTGTTATAAGTTTTGCTTTTAATAACGTATTAATTTTTATATTAATTTACTTTTAGTCGTTTATAAAACAAATACTTTAAGTAATTTGTAACTTACTATAATATCGACCTTAAATTACGTTCTGATATAATAAAAACGGTTATAAACAATTCGGACTAATTGTTTTATAAACTTCCTAATTTAAATAATAATATTTTATAAACGTCCGTTAATAAAAAATAAAAATTTATTCCCGAAAAAAATTTATCGGAAAACGAATAAATTGCTTTATTTTAATGGGATAATGTAGCTTACCGTTACCTTTATTTCCAAAAATTCGAAAACAAATTAATACTAGTAATTAACGATACGGTATATGTTATAACCGAAAAAATTTCCCGAACTATTAGAAATAATTTTAGATAAATTTAACGCTTTATTATTAAACATTAAAAAGGTAAATTTTTATTTTTATTTTTATTTTTCATTTTAATATATATTAACTAATCTTTGTTAAATATTTAATTATAAAGTTAATCTTAACTTATATTTTAATTTATTACCGTTATATACGAAATACTTTACCCGAATAAATATTAACGTAATTATAAAATATGCCGGACAGAAAACGTTTTTATTAAAATATAAAAATTATAATGTTTTGGTTAAGTAATGGAAAATAATAAGTTAATTAATACGTGAATTAATACGTTTATTTGTTGCTAACTTAATTTTATAATATTAGTTATATTATATTTATATTTATTAAGTTAAATTTTTTTAAAAATTTTTATAAATCTTATATTATAAGGCCTAATACAGTTACCATTACTTACGTAATAGGAATTTAATACCCGAAATTAAGCTAAATATTCTTAATTTTTTCCGTAACGAAAGGGAAAATAAAATTTAAGTTAGTTCGAATTTTTTTTTTTTTTTGCAACATTTTTAATATTCGTTTCCTAATAACGAATAACGAAAAAAAAAAATTTTAAGCAATTTTATTAAATTTTAATTTTCCGATATTCAAGTTTGGAAAAAGTTGTTTCCGTAGGTAACGAATAAATTCAAATTATGCCTCCAGTTTTATAAGTTCCGGTAAATTAATTATTTATTTTATTAACGTATTAATTTTCGTATTAAAATTTTTTTTAACCTATTTTAAAATATAAATTTTATTATTTTAATTATTTTTTAAAAATACGGTCGTATTTTTAACTTACGGTTACCGGAATATTAAAAGAAGTAATTTTTCTCGGTTATAATGCCCGTAAATTTTGTAAATTTTAATCGCCTTATTTTTCCGGCCCGGCCTGGTTTTAAAATAATGCAGTAACGCGATAACTCGAAAAAGCCGCTTTTTGTTCGGCTTTTAAGCGAAAAGTAAAGTTAGCGATAATATTAATATATATTTTTAAGGTTTTTCCAATTACCTTTAAGGTGTTTATAAATAACTTTTTCCTAAACGTATATTTATTTAACTTATAAAATATAATAAATTAAATTGTTTAATTAAACTAAAAAATTCGTAATTAGTTTTACTTAATTTATAAAATAAAGTAATTAATACGTAAATTAATACGTAAATTAGTACGTAAATTAATACGCCTTTATAATAATTTTGCATTTAAAATAAATACGATTTTTAATTTTTTATATTCTAACGTTATTATGATTTTTATCTAATGGGTACCCGTGGGTGGTTAGTTCGTGAGTGGGTAGTCGTTGGTATTTTTGAACAATTGCTAAGACTACCCACGGGTGGGTACTCACCGTCGTGGGTAGTCCGTGGGTACCCAATGGGTACCCACTGCAAACCCTATTCCTTATGCAGACATCTGAATGGTCAGAAATGGATTATTAGGACTAACAAACCATGGTCCTTCCCGCTTCTTTCGAGCTCAACAACGGACACAAGGTCCCTGCTGTGGGTCTTGGGACATTCCAAGGAACCGAGGGCAACGCCAAAGTAAAGGATGCCGTTAAGCTAGCACTGAACCTTGGTTATCGACACATCGACGGTGCGAATGCTTACGGCAACGAGAAGCAGATCGACGAAGCGATCGAAGAGAGCGGTATTCCGAGAGACCAGCTTTTTGTCACCTCGAAGCTGTATGTGTGTTGATAACTCCGGCCTCGACTAGTTTACCATTGTGGCGGAATGAGACTAACATGCCGGAGTTCACAAACATGGCATGACCCTGCGGATGTCGAAAGAGCCCTAGATGTCTCCTTGAAGGACCTTCAACTGGACTACGGTTCGTAGTTTCGAAATATTCACGAAAAGACGTGGCACCAGCTGACTTCGTGTTTGACAGTTGACTTATACCTCATGTACTGTACGATACAGCCCAACTGTCAACTAGACAATATATGCCGACAAAATGACAAAATCGAGTCCCTCATGCTTATAAGGCCGGTGAAAGAAATGAGACGATTCGACATCCGAGCGGGAACGGCAAGGTACACCTTCATCGTGTTCATTATGTGCGCGCTTGAACCTAACCCATGGCTCTTAGCCTGTCATTGATTATGATCTCTCACGAAGATACCCCGAGACGTGGCAGGCTATGGAAAGACTTGTAGACTTAGGGAAAGCTCGCTCCATAGGTAGGTTTCCGACAATGCCATCTGTTGCTCATATCCTGACTATAGCAGGGCTGTCCAACTTCAACATCCCCAAAACAAAGAGAATTCTCGAAAAAGCGAGGATAGTTCCGGCCGTCAACCAAGTCGAGATACATCCGTTAGTTGACTTTATACACTCTTCGCAAACATCGATACTTATAGTGGACAGATATTTTCCGCAGCAGGAGCTCTTCGACTACTCATCTGCAAACGGTATACTCCTCATGGCGCATCAGCCACTGGGTGGCCGGCCGGTCCCCGCAGTCAGGGCACATGCAGATGTGCCATTTCCAACGGAAGATCCAAGAGTACGTCTAGATCAGCAGGCCGGGGTAAGGCAGCACAGGAATTAAGTAACTCACTGTCTTCTAGGTCTTGGAAACGGCGACTCGACTGTCTATAACACCAGCCCAGGTACTTGGCCATGACCTCTCCCCGCTTAGGCCGCATGCAATCCATCAATTTGCTAATCTGAGTAGGTTTGTCTTTCCTGGTCTGTACAGAGAGGAATCCCGGCAGTTCCACAGTCTGCACAGGAAGTACATATGCGTCAGAATTTGCAATTAGTAGAACTCTCCAACGAAGATTTCCGTACTATCAGCCAGCTGTCCTTGCATGGCGCGATACGGTTTCTCGACCCTAGTCAACACATTGGGTTTGACATCTTTGACGAAGAAAATGACCAGCCAGTAGGCAGCAGTGCGCCTTGGGACTGGGGCCACCAGTGATCCAGATACGATAGAGAAGTTCAACAATATACAGTTCCTTAAACTGCTTTATTTTACTTTTAATTTAGTGTTAATTAATTTTAACTTTTTTTAATTTTCAAGTATGATTTTAAATTTCAACCCTTTTTAAAATATATTCGATTTAATTATTTTCTATTTTATTTTCCGCGTTGTTAAGGTCATTTAAATTCTTCGTACAATATTTAATGTCATATCGAGAAGGGAACTTTGCCTGAAAAAGCTAGAAGTGTCGACTCCCTTCGCTATAGGAGACAAGTTTCGCTTTCGAGGAGTTAGGAGGCTCAGTCTGGCAACTCGCCTCGGGAGACGTCCTGAACCTCGTGAGGCAGGGTTTCTTCGAGCCGCCCTGAGCCTCGGGAGGCAGGGTTTCCTCGAGCCGCACCAAGATATATGATAACGGGAGTAGGGGAAAATAACGCTTTAAAAAAGAGTGATGTTAAACGCATCTTAGTTTTTCCTGTTAATTGGCAACGCTGCATTGTTATTTCTCGCTATCTTTTAATAGTTCTTAAATTCTTTATGATAACTTGATAATTACGTTATTAAAGAAAGTTAAATGCTGTAATTTTAAAAAAGTCTAAGGCCTGTTAATGTATATTCCGAAAGTATTTTATTTTCTTTATTTTTTTTTAGTTAAGTTATATACGAGTAAAGCTATAATGTGACGGCTATAAGCTTAACCAACTATTAAACCTAGTCGTACGGTTTACGTTGGCAGTGGTATCGTAGAAATTTAAGCAATAAATAAAATAATTACGTCTAATAATAATAAATAACTATAAGTAATTTGGATAACCAATTATTATAGCAAGGTGGTACTATTTAAATTATAAAAATAATAAATGTATATGTATTTGTTTTAATTCGAAGTACTTAAATTAGCTCGATTTATTTATAATAATCAAATTTCGTCGAGCTCGTCAAATCATTTCCCGGTTCGATTAACTCGAAGTACTAAGCTCTCTTTTTTTATTGAGTTTTTTTGAGCCGGTTACCTAAGTTAAGATTTTTTATCTGAATATGTTATATATTTTTCGACCGTTTAATAATAAGTTAAATTCTTTGATTATAATACGATTTCTTGTTTTTAAGATATTTGTCTTTAAAAATTAATTTATTTATAATTGTCAGCTAGCCACTATAGCAAGAGATCTTTTACGATAAGCTTACAAAGTGTTAAGTGCAAGATTTTATCTTACTACTTATCTAACAATTATATTATTTAATAAATAAGTTTTATATTTATAATTCTTTTTTATAATTTAACTGTTGTACTTAGTTAAATTACGAAATATAAATTTCGTTATCAATGTAATAACGTTTTGCTTTTTAATATATTTCTTAATCTTTTTTCTTTCGGTAGAAATTCGGAACCGAATTTGTAAGATTTATTTTAATTTTAGAAAATATTTACGTTATACCGAGTATAATAGCTTTTTTAACTCTTGTTGGCTTTTCCCAATTAGAATATTGGAAATTAAAGATAAAAAGAACCGATTAGAATCTTAAAAACGTTTTGTTAAAAAGAAATTATTTAAGGCTTAATAATATTTTAATAAGTTATTTAATCCTTTAGCCCGGTTGCGGAATGAAAAAAAGCTATTACGAAGGTGTATAAAGGAAATATTACGTTAAGGAATTCAAGGTACGAAAGCGAGAAAAGAATTTAAAAGTTTTGGAACGGGAGCAAAAGTAATTAAAAGTTAAAGTGGTCGGATTTACAGGTTAAAATTTTTTTTTGCTTATTAAATTAGCGTTAAAGCGACGGATTAAGTATTATTTAGTGACGTAAACTGAAACTTTTTAAACTTAGCAGCTCTGGCGTTATTGGTAAAAAACATTTAAAAGGCGTTAAACGTTCGTAAGGTTTTTGCAGGCTTTTAAAAACTTTCGAAATTTAGGTAATTCTTTTAATTAATTAAGTATTAAGTAAGTCCGTCTTATTTCCGTACATTTAATACCCTTTTTATTTTGTAAACTGATATAAATTATATAATCTTTTTTTTCGTTTTGTGTTAATTTTAATCGTATCTGTTATTAATTCGAATAAAAAATCTGAAAAATTAAATGAAATTTAAATTTTTAGTAATGCCTTTAATATATGATTATTTTTGACATTCTTTGAATAATTTTGTATAAACTAATATATTTAAAATCGAGTTTTTTATTAGCTAATGAAATATAAATGTTTTTGTTAGCTAAATGAATTATCTTTTTTGCTAAAAATGTTAATGCTTTTTAACTTTTTAGGGCTATAATACTTGCTTATTTAGTTCCGTATAAATTTAAATTTTGCTTATATTTCGGTATATAATTGTTTGAATCATTTTTATATAAAGATGATTTTAACATTAGTTCATTTTTCGTATAAATCTTCATAAACCTTTATTATAAAATTGAAATTAGAAAATATCAGCGTCGTTTTAATACTGTCGTAATAGCTAGTATTATAAGCTACCTATATAATTAATAATATTTTAACCCAGTTATTTTGTTCGTAATTATTATAGTATTATAGTTATGCTTTTAACGTGTGGTTAATACTTTTTCATTATTCGTTTATTTACCATTTATATACGTTAAATAATTTGTAATTTAATTTAAGTTAAGTTATTAATTGTTAATAAAATCTAGCAATAAGGATTATATTTTTATTTAATAAAATTTCCGTTGAAAATCCTTAAGTACTTAAAACGTATTTAAGGAAAATATATGCGAATTATTAAGTATCGGCTTTTCGTTATATAATAGGAAATAAGAAAATTTGTAAATTAATTAACGGTTCCGAAAATGTCATTATAATGTAGTTTTATCGCTGGAACTTTTAACAAAAGGAGCTTAGTAATAAAGTTAAAACGTTACGGTCTGGTCTTCCGTAACAGACGCTCTCTCTAACATGTACTGTACTGAAGTACATATGTAGCTGTAAGCACCAGAATGATTATCACTATTGCGATCATTCCACTAATCTTTTGTCCCTGATGGCATGATGGTTAAGGTGCAACTATAATATAAATGTTATAAAATTTATAGTCGCTTTATAACAGGTGATAATTATAACTTGCTATAAGGTTTATATTATCGTATTTTTATTTTAACGTAAATATCGTTTTATCGTATTTTTTAATACGGTTATTATAATTTAAAAAAGTAATATATCCGTTATAAGCGTTTTAAAGTTTTATAAATTCTTAGATATTTATATAATTAAGATTTATATATATTTTATATTAGATTTTTCTTTAAAGTTCTTTAACAGTTAAATTTTATTTATTCGTTATTTTTCGCGCAGGTTATTATTATATTACTATATGTATTAATCTATATCGGCTAAAATTGCTTCTATCGTATTAGTTTGTTATTATTATAAATATTTTTCGAACATCGTATCGAAAATTGTTTATTATATTTTGATTTTAAATTCCTTCAAATTAGGTTGTTTTTTAAATATATTTGTTGTGCTATGCTTTAACCCTTTATAATAAATAATAACGTAGATAAACTGAAAAAGATATTGTATATATCGTAATTATTTTCGATAAATTTTAGTATTATATAAACATGCGTAATATTCTTATAATCCGTATATACCTTAATTTGATATAGACTTTCCTTAAGGTAGTATGTAAATTGCTTAACGATATTAACGATAATTAAGAACTTTTTATTATAATTAAAATAATTTCATTCGGCTTTATATAGTTTGTAAAATTTAAAGATAATATAGTAAAACTTTTTTAATTATTGCGACACTCGATTATATCTTTTAATATATAATTCGAACTGTTAGTTTTTAACTTAGTTAGTTACTTTCCTTTATTAAAGTTGTGTATTAAATCTTTATAATAATTAGCAAATTTAAAAAAGTATTTGTATTTTTAATATTAATAGGTTTTGCTTATTCTTTAATTGTTATAAGCTTTTAAAGATTTATTTTAATATATTTTAAGGTGATTATATATTTTACAAGTTTTACTATTACCTATAAAAGATATATTTTTCGCCGTTAACTAAGAGATTAGCGTTTTAAAATATTTATAGCATTTTATTAAAATACTTTATAACGGATTAAATAAGCAGGCGAGCTAAGCGAATAAGTCGTTTTTTAGAACTTTGTAATAATAAAGTTAAATTAATGTAGCATAATACTTTAAATCGATTAAGGATAATCGGATTCTTTTTCATTAAATATATTTATAGCTTTTTTAAAATTACGCGTATTATGTCCGGGTTTACCGCAGACGTTATATTTCTGTTTTTTCGTTTTAAGTTTTTTGCGGCGATTACTTTTAGCCGTTATCGGCTATATTTTTTTTACTATCCTTTATCTTTTCGGTTAGAAAAGTTCGTCCTTTTTAAATAATAAATCTTTTTTTAAACTTTCATTTTTTATTTTTCTGCGTTTGTTAAGGACGTAATTGATTTTGCGTAATTAGCCGGCTTTTTATTTAAAAAAAAATTTTAATTAAAAAAAAATCGATTTAATAATTTCTTTCGACGTGCTACTTTAGTAATTTTTAATCCTTTTTTATAAGTAATGCTTTTGCTTTATTATTTTTAAATATTTTTAAAAGCTTTTACGGCAATAAACAAATAAAACTAATAAAGATAAGCAAAAAGATGATCGATGTAAATATAAAAAAAAGTTATCAATGCGAAAAGGATTTAATTAAGATCGAATAAAATAAATTCAACTTTCGTAAATTTAAATTTAATATTATAAGACGTTAGGGCAGTTTCAAACGCGTTATAAAATCTGAAAAGAAAAATCTTTTTCGTAATATATATATAATAATATTATATTAAGTTTTTGATATAAAGCGTATAAATATACTTTAATACGGAAATATATAATACGTCAAAGGGTTAAAGCGCTTAAGAATAAAGGTAGATATATAAAGTATAATAATGCCGTTTTTCGCGGAATATTCTTCGAATTTTATTTAATAATAATTTTCGTAACCGTTAAAATAAAAAACCGTTTCGATTTTTTCGTACGCGTTTATATATATTTATCGCAATATTAAATTTATTTTGAACTTAAATCTTTCGTTTTTTAATTATTATACCCTATATCGAATCTTTTGATTAAGTAATAATTAATACATTCGATACCAAAAATTGAAGTAATTCTTCTTATTAAAGTAATAAATAAAGGTAAAGTTTAATTATACAAATTAATAATTTATATAACTCTAACTTATTCTCGTTTTTTATTACGCTTATTTAAATCCCTTACGCTTTTTAATATTTGTAATAACTATACTCGATATTATAAAGGCCTTATTAAAAAGCCCGTTTCGTCGAAGTTATAAATATTCTTTTTTACGATACCAGATTTATAATTATAGCTCAAACAAACTCGAATTATTTACAAAGTATACTTAGGTTTTCGTATAATACCCTTTAATAATTTATTTTTCGATTTAAACGCCTTAAAATTAATTTTCCCGTTTAATAAAGTTCGACGCTTATTTAACCTTAACGGACATTATAATATGTTAAATAAATAATAAATTAGTTATATTTTTAACATATTAAAACCGAAAAAAAAAGTTTATATATTTTAGTTCGGAGTTTAATCGATAAAAGGTTTTTTTGCGGTCGGCGTTAAATTTCGCAAATTAAGAATAAGATCGGTTCGGACGTATCGATCGTAATATCGGGTTTTTAAAATAAATTTAAAAGCGTTAAATGTTATAACCCAAGGACTTAGCCCATTACCAGACGGTCGGAAGGTATGTAAACATCTCCGATAAAAGGTTTTGGCTTACGTAACCGGCTCGATGGATTTAATGGAGAAAATGGGGCTTAACATTTCGAGCCAGTCGAGCAAAGGAAGTGGCTCGACGGGCTCGACGGGCTTAACGAGATTTAACCATTATAAATAAATCGAATTAAGATAAATATATATACGCTTATTATTTCCATAATTTAAATAATATTAGCTTATAATAATAGTTAATTATTAAAATTATTTATAATTATTTATTATTATTAAGTATAATTATTATTTTGTTATTTAAAGTTTTCCGATATTATTACTAATATAAACCGTACGATTAGGTTTAAGAGTTAGTTAAGCCTATAAGCGTTATATTGTATATAAACTATAACTTTGAAAAATTAAAGTTTAAATATCGTTTTTAATCTAGATAATCAAATTTATCTTAGCTTTTTTTATAAAACGTTATATATTATTAATATTAAAAATCTCTGAATAAGTTAAAAGTTTAAGAATTTGGACAAAATGCCGTACTTGCTTGTCTAATCGTTAGACTTTTTTAGTGTTTCGAATAAAGTAAAATATTATAGAGATATTATAAAACGAAAATAGTTTAATATTTTCAAAATATATAGTTGAGTATTTGCTAAAAGGTGATTAGTACGTTTATAATTTCGAAAGATATAATAAAGTATTTATATAATCCGTATATAGTTTTAAAAGTTGGTTTTAATTTGCTATTTAATGTAATTTATATTTGGAGTTGTTTTTTTAGGTTTAAAAATATGAACTATTCGGTTTTATATAAACCGTTCTTTATTTCGATAATTAATAGTAATAAGATTTTATTCTGAATGATAATATCCTTAAGCTATTAATAATCAATAATAGATTATAAATCTTTAATTTTTCTTAATATATATATTATCCAGTATTCTGCTGATAATTTAAAACAATACATATAACCTTTTTTTAAACTTGTTTTTAAAATAAATATATAATATTTACAATTTTATTTAGTTTAAGCCATAAATAGACTAAAAGGCGGTCGTTATTTTATTTTTAAAAAATACTTTATAGTTTTCTTCATTATATAATAATAATTTTATTTTAAGCTTTTCTTAAAATACTTGTTTATATTCATTGTATTATGGTAATACTTTAGTTATCTATTTTAATAACTTTTTAAGTTCTGTTAATAGGTTATTATTATTCGTCGAAATTATTTTTTAAGGTTTATATTAATCCGCTATATTTTTTGATATGTTTTTGATTTGTTATATATCGTATATCAGATGTGTTGTAGAGGTCAGAGTGACAAGGTAACCCATTTATTGAGAACAGTTTGAAACCTGACCTTCTTCCCTATCTCTGGAGTGAAACCACCTATATAATAAACCCCCGCATCGGACTTTGGGCTAATCGCCGACCCCTCGTATCGGGCGCTGGGCTGGTCGCTCCTAGTATCTAACATCGTATCCCTCTAAGTAGTAAAGTTTTTGTTTTATTTTTATGTTTATATTCGTTAACTTTATTAATCTAGTATAAAGATCTCGTATCGTTCGTATTTTACGTATCGGTAAAAAGTAAAATAAAGTTTACTTAGATAATCTTTTAGTCGATAGCTTAATTCTATTGTTTTAATTATAGTAACCCGAAATTTATATCGTTTAGTTTTGTTTAAATAATCTCGAAATTAATGATTTGTTTAACGAAGGTTTTAAGGTAATTGATTTTACGTTTAATTTATTCGTAGTCGTAACTATATACCTAACTTTCGACATTTTCGACCTTGTAAGAATTTCTTTTTATTGCGTTATAAGAACTGTAGTTTATTTATAATTTTTAAGATAATATAATGTGTTTATATAGCTCTGCAGTTTATTAATGCGGTGCGTTATTTTTTAAATTCGTATTTATATCGCAATTAGTTTTTCTTTTGTCGTTTTTATTGCGTATAAAGATTTTTTAAGTCGTTGTTGTTTATTTTTTATTTCATTTGCTAACATGAGGCTTATTTATAAGTAGCGCTGGTTTTTTAGGCTGTCTTCGAGTTTCTAAATTCGTTTAAAAGCTGCTTGTTTAGTTTTTGCAGCTGCTGTAGATATCTGTCTTGTCGTTATAGTTTAGCTTTTAAGTAGATAACTTGTTTTTGGATGATTTCTTTAATAATATATTGCGGTTTTAGGATTTTATTTTTTGGAAAAAAATGATCGGATTTTTTCATGTTCTATCTAACCTCGGACCCCACACCCTAATAATGAATACGACTTTTCTTTATAATAGTAACTAACCCTTATAACTTTATTCTGTAATGTTTCAATAATTATTTAATCAATTAATTTCGGGTAAAGATAATTAATTTCGACCGTAAACGTAGAATATAGGATGTAAAAAATTTTATTATAAAGAGTGGCTTAAAGACTCTTATAGGCCTTCGATTCGATATACCTTAATCGACCTTATTTTACCGCGTTTATAACTTTAAATCGCGTTCCAAAACCAAAATAATAATACGTAAACTTTCGGATTAAAACTAGCGGAAGTTCGTTAATTAAATATTGCTTAAAAAAATTTACGGTCGCGCTTTTACGAAAAAATAAGTCCGTTAAATAGCCGAAACTTTATTAAGCTTTAACGAAATTATCGAAAAATATTAAATTAATTACTTTATCGAACTTTATGACGAAATATATACCAGAAAAGGATAAGTCATGCCCTAATAACGTTTTAAGGTACGCTATCGCAAAGATACATACAAATCTTTCCCTTTTTTAATTTAAATCCGAACTAAATATGACATTTAACTTGTCAATAAATATAATATGGATAAAACGGATATTTAAAAAAGAAAATAAGCTAATAAAACTGTTATAAGAAATTCAGAAACAGTTCGTACGAGAATTAAAAAATCGAAAATAACGTTATAACTATTTATTATAGAATATGTCAGCTTTATATACAGGAAAAGTACGGTTATATATATTTTTAATAACTTTATCGTATAAAAATAATAATTTTCTAATGATATTAAAAAAGCTAAATATATATTAATTCCGAAAAGGTAAATTAATAACGTTATTACGTTAAAATGATTAAAGTTTATTTTTCTTTCCGAAATTAAGCCACAGTTTTATTATAAATAACGATTATTTATTTTAAATAACTATATTATACATATATCTTTATTTTTATATCGAATATATAAAGAATAAGGTTATTTTTATATAGTTTATTACTGTATTCGAAGATTAAGTTTTAGCTCTTTGGCGTCACTTTTTTTTCCGTTTTTAAGTAAAAATATTATAAAACGTTACGCGAAACCGGCGGAGTTTTTGCGATTAACCTTTAATATAAACGTCGTATGCTAAAAATATATCGTAAGGCTGCAAAAATCGCCTTTACCAATAAAACTATTAAAGCCGGATAGCGTTATATTAATATATTTCTTTTTAACCCCGAAACGGTATTAAAGAATTTCGAGATAATATTTTAACCGGCTTTTAAATCGAGAGTACTACTGGAAAAGGCAATTATAACCCGTAATAAGGTCGTTTATATTTCTTACAAAATTAAAACAATACGAAAAAGTATACAAACGGCCGTACGTAATTATACGAAAGCTTTTCGCGATATGCGGGATATGGTAGTTTAAACAGCTAAAGGATATAACGATTTTAATACCGAAAGTATTACGTTCCGTTACGAAAACCGTAACCTGTAAACGAAATTCGAAAACTACGAACGTTTTAAACGTTAAATTATTATCAAGTAACGTAATAAGATTTTTGCGAATTTAACAGATATTAAAACGGTAAAAGATAAAGTTATTAAACGACTTCTAAATATATAGGTTACTATCAATTTATAAGATGACCCCCCCATCCACGCTCCACCCCCTCAACGCTCCACTCAATTTTGAAGTCATCAACAACATAACTCTTTAACGCAAATAAGAATATCTTGATAACCACTTATTTAATTAACTCCATACTAACCGCCACGCATAATAATACATTCCGGATTATCCTTATTATCTTTTTCGCTTTCGGAAAGCTCGTTTTATTATTACTTTCGCCGGGTATTACTAAAACGTCCCTTTTTAATAACTTTAAACCTTACTTTCACCTTTTTAACCGATATTATCCTTACGAAATCTTTATTTAGCTCCGGTTTTACCTTTTTATACGTTTTAAGCTTCGCTCTTTTAAGGGTTATAATTAATTGGTTATTATAAACTTTGGTAGCGGAAAGTTTACTGCTTTTTTTGTTAAAGGCCTTTACGAACTTGCGGAATAAAAGATATATAATAGGATTTCCGTAAGTTAGATTAATTTTTCCTGAGGATTTCTCGATCCGGATTAAGTCTCTAAATAATTTAGGCGTTTTAATACCTAAAATAATCATTTAAGCCAGGAAATCAGGACGTTTTAAAATAAAAGTCGATTTTGGAACGGGTATTTCCGCCATTTTCCCCTTTTCTTTAACGTACTTATTATTTAACACTTTCGTTCTGTTAATAAAACGTAAATATATTACTTTCCAGCCCTTTATAATATATTTCGAGGTTATTATAACCCTATTTTATACTCTCGAAAACGTCCAAAAAAAGTCGGTCTTATTAATAACCTCGGAAATCCGTTCGAAATAACGTTTACGGAATCAATAACGGTATTTCCGCTTTAAAGTGGCAAATATATTTACATTAAAAGGCTAAAAAACATGGAAAACGTTAAAAAATAAAAAAAACTATACAAATTTTGTTTTAAAGGCATATTTACATAAAGTTTTCGGTAATATAGCTATTATGGCCGTCGATTACTAATAGTTTTTATTCGTTCGGGTCCTTAAATTTAATATTAAAAATAAAAACTTCGCAAAATTATTTTAAATCGATTTTAATATTCGTTTAACCGTTTTTTAAAATAATAAAATACCAGCTTTTATAGACTTTATTATTAAAATCGGCAAATTATTATTATCATACGTTACCGCTTTTAAGAATTACAAATAATAGCAAAAAGCGCCCGTTAATATTAATATACGCGATTAAAATAATTTATTTCTTTTTAAAAGTATCCTTTAAGTTAATATACTTCCTAAAAGCTTTACCGAAAAGGAAAACGTTCTTACTTATATCTTTTATTATTCCGATCTCGTTTACGTTAGATTTATTTCGCCATTTAATAACTTTAACTTCCGGTAAGGCGAAACGATCGAATAAAACGTTTGTAAAAACCGGAAAAACATTATTTAAACGTTTATAATCAATTATTTTGTTTTTAAAAATCCTAATTTTAAAATAACGACGTAAAAATCGGGCTATTTAACCTTTCCTTAATCGTTCAGAACTACCGTTATTAATTAAAAAGCGTTATACGTATAAACGAAATCGGAAATAAAGTAACGTATAACTTAATTAACCTTATACGATAACCTAATAAGCTAAACCTTTTTCCTGGATTCGTAATAACTTTTAACGGTTTTTATCAAACTTTTTTTTCGTCCGTACACTTTGGATACGGCGTGATATATATCGTTTGTCGACCTGGTAACCTTTAAAGGCTAAACGTAAGAATTTTTTACGCGTTACCTCGTTAATCGTTTATGCCGTACGGAATTAAGCTAAAAGCTGCATATCGTTCGAAAGCGTAAATTCTGAAAAAAAAATAGAGCTTTTGGGGATTTTTTAGATCGTTATTAAAGGGGTTTTTATAAAGAAAGAAATCACGAAGTGGATTAATGCGTAACGCGGTTATGAGATGGCGCGTTAAAGGGGTAGAGCGTGGATGGGGGGGTTATCTTACGTGTTTTGCCTATTTATTGTTAGTGTCAGATAACTATTGATATTAGGGGTTCTAAGATAGAACGCTACAGGAGATTACCTATGGCTTAGATGGGGACTATACAAACCACATCTACAAGTAATAAGCCCCGACCGACACGGTCCAAGGACTTAATAGTCAATAACATAACAATAACTGTTTTAACCCCAATACTAAATATACGCTTATATCTAACAATTAAAAGTCTTAATTTTATTTAATACCGATATTACGATTAAAACGGTAAGCGACCTTTAGTTATAATAATTAAAATTACTGAAAAAAAGATAATTTATTTAGTTTTTAAATAATGAAAATAATAAAATAACAAATTCCAAACCAAAGTAACAGCCCTAAATCTGTAAAGTTATATAAACCCGGATTAAAAATTACCATAACTTATTTAACCTACAAAACTAAAATTCGAAAATTACTCGAAAAAAGCCAATCCGCAAATTACTTAAAATATCTCGACCGAGACTACCGCCGATAATATAACCGTTACATCAAATTCCATTGAATAAATAAATATTGGCGAAAAACTTCGTTTTGTAACAAAAATAACTACCGAAAGTAAACTTAATTACAATACGGATTAAGTTATATACGTATAAGAAAATAAAAAATATAAGAATTACCGGAAAAATATCAAAAAATTAACAAATTAGGTTTTATTATTAATATCCTTTAATTACCGATTTACGATTTATAAATTAATAATAACCTTTAACGAATAATATAATAATTTAAAAAAAACCGGCATCATTTACCAAAAAAAAATAAAGCCGGAAACAAAAAGGAAATACCGAACAATTACCAAATTACTTATTAAGCTTTTAAAAAATTTCGAAATATAAATAACTTAATAAAAAATAATTATATCGAACGTATAAAATAAAGGTATTAAAAAAGTTAACGATATACAAAATCTAGCGAACGACTTAAAAAATACCTTTAACGACGTCCTTAATTATTAAACTATAAATTTTAAAATAATTTATAAAAAATAAATTAACTTTAATACTTTAAAATATCGCAAAATAATAACGTAATTTAAAATTTATATACTCGCATAATAAAAAAAAACCGTCCGTAAATTACTCAAAACGTTTTTGGAATAACGTTCGGAAATATAAACGATCCGGATTCCGAAACAGATAATAATTTATCAAATACCAATAAAATACCAAATTAACTAATTAATACTTTAAAAGAAGCCCGAAAATTCAGTAAAAATAAAGATCGAAATTAAAATTAAAACAATAAGTTAGCAAAATTAAAGCGAAAACGCGTTATTACCGACAAAAACTTTATCGAACTTATTTATTAAGTATATTTAAATTTCCATAAATTACTAACTTATTAATTTGTCTTTAAAAATAAAGTACCCGAAGATTAAAAACCTAATAAAATCTTAATACGATTAATTAAAAAACGTATTAATTCTGTCGCAGGTCTAGCAAAAAAAACATTAAAAAATTAAATTTTAAAACGTTACCCGAAAAGTCCGATTAATTAAAATATAAGATAAATATTATTAAAGCTATATTTCTGATAGTTTATATAACGTTTAAAACGGTTACTTATTTTTTAAAAATTCCTTTATTTTCGATTTAAGAATTACCTTTTATATTTTTAATTAAATTAGCAAATTCTTTAATTTTAAATTAATACATCCAGGGAATTATGTATTCGTTAAAAATATAGTTATCCTTATTTTCGGATACGGAAAAATAAATATTCGTTTCGAAAGCTTAAATAGCTTCCGGTTAATGCGTTTATATAATATAACGTATTGCGAAAAATTCGCTTGCAACTTAATATTATTACGTTTGCTAAAAAAGTAAAGCCTTTAATAAGATTATAAAAAAATTAATAACTATTTTCGACGGAAAGATAATTTAATTATCGTAACGTTAACCGAAAAGTACGATTAAATAATAATCGAATATTTATTATTATAATTAATTTGGAAAACGTTTTTTATCCGATAGAAAAAATTTAACTTATAGATAAAACGATCTTCGAATGTTGCTGATACTTAACGATAGTACTTAAAATTCGCTTACTTAAGTCCAAAAGCCTTTAATTATTTCGTAAGTTATTTTCGGAAGATAAAAATTAAAAATTTTAACCAAAAATGCCGAAAGGAAAACGAGATTATTACCGATAAATATAAAGTATACGGATGCGGAAAAATAAAACGTTTAAATTATAAAGCTTGCCGAAGCCTACCTGTAAAACCAAAAGCGTAATTAATTATTAATTTTTAAAACCTGGAAAAAAATAATAACCGTATTAATAACGTTATATTTATAACTAATCGTTTTTTAGGTTATATCTAAAACTGGTACCTTAATAATAAAATAACCGCAATAATTATGATAGCTTTAAACCAGATATTCGCCGTACTCGAAAATTATAATTATAAAGCAAAAGTTATAAAATACGACAATAAGCTATACGGCAAAAAGTACCAAATCCGAAATTACCTATATCTAAAAGAAATGTTCGAATCGAACTTTCGGCACCTAATATATAAGCACAAAATAAAAACGCTAAACCCTCGGGAAATATAATTAAAATAAAAGCAATTTACATACGAAAAAGGGCAAAATTACCATACTTTTTATAAATAAAGATTTACCACGTTACAATCTACCTATATAACCGGACCCCAAATACATATTTAACTAACTAACGCTATATAAACGTTTTTACATTTATTAAATATATAAAAAAAGAACGATAATTACCGACAAAAAACCCCACCTAAATTATTTCCGAATTTATAATTACAAAACTTATGCCCTAACAAAAATGTATTGCGCAAGCAAAACAAAAAGCAAAAGCTTAACCCGAAAGCCTAGATTAATTACCTTATAAAGTATTAATTATCGAACATTTACCGTATATAAAATCCCTTAATAAACAAAATAATAACAATTCGTAACGTTATTTTTAATAAAAAAAATTCCTTTAATAATAATTTAAATAACCTAAAAAACGACTTTTTTAAAGTAACCGAAAATAAGTTACGTTACCTGCTTAATAAAGTCGAATACCTAAAAAGTTCGCGCCTTAAATCTGGACCTACGGTTTATAAAAAAAAAATAAAAAAAATTACGTAACCATTAAAGGTAAGCTCGGATAACGTTATTAAAAGCGAAAACGTAATAAATTTAAACGAAACAAAAAAACATTTTAAGAAATTTAATTTATATAAACCTAATTAACTTTATATAAATACTTATTTCGTTCCTTATCCGACGCCCGATTCCATTCCGCCGCGTCCTATTACCCTATTAACTATTACCATTCGAATTACCGCGGTTTTTTTTTAAAAAAAAAGCAGCTATAAACGCCGTCCCTAAAAAACGTAAAGGCATCGATAAAATCCCTAACTCCGGAATTATATACCGTATTTCGAACTAATAGGTTTCGTTCAATATAAAACGCCTAAACTTGGTAATAAAGTTAAAATACGGAAAGCAGGTAAACAAAATATACGCTACCCGGATAATAAACCGTCCGTATCGTTACCTTAATGGTATAAAAATAAAAACTTAAATTAATACCTTCGAATATAATTAAATTAAGCGCTTATTATAAACAAAAAAGAAAATTTATCGAAAATATTTTCCGCCAGCTTTTAAAACCTATAAAAAATTACGAAATTACCTTATAAAAAATAAATTTCGGAAAATAAAAAAAAATTATTTAAACAATTACAAATAAATAAATTCGTAAACAAAATACGACCGTAAAAAGGTTAACGGAAAATAACTACTTAACTATATATAAATATAGATTTATAAATTCGATAAATATAACAACTTTTTAAAATATAAAATACGGCTAATAATACGAAATAATTAACAGGTTTATAAAAAATACGAAAATATTTATACCTTCATTTTTGCAGGAAAAAAGTTTGGAACCTTTATTATTATAATTACGCAATTCGATTTAAAGTTAATATAATATAACGTAATTAATATTTTCGTTAATATAAAGCTAAATAAGGAAATTTACATAAAAATATTATTAAAATACCGAAAACCGGGAACCATTTTACGTTTATTTAAAGCTTTATATAAATTAAAAAAATTTCGATTATTTTAATAAAAAAAGCTATCGAAAACGCTTACTTAATTAAATTTCACCCTTATCCCTTACGAACCGTATTATTTTACGCAAAATAACATCCTTATATTCTTTTACGTTAACGATATTGTAATCGCTTACAAAAGAAATATAAAAAAGTAATTAACGTAACAATTAATCAGCTTAAAATAAAATATTAGTTTATTAAAAAAACAAATTTTAATAATTTTTAAAAATTAAAATTATCCGAAACCGATCGAAACGTCGGATATAATTATCATAATCGTCATATATTAATAAGCTAATTAAATTAATCGAAAAAAAACCAAAATCCGATCGAATCGATATTTCCATAAAAAATAAAAATTTACTTTCTAATCAAAAAGTCGCGTTTAATTATTGTATTAAAATATATCAAAAAAAATTCGGTTTAATACTATGTGCCGTAATTATTATTTATCCGGATATAACCTTTATAACTTTTAAATTAATAAAATTTATTATAAATCCGAAACCAAAATATTATACAAAAATAAACCGATTTATTCGATACCTCCTTAAAACGAAATATTACGTTTTAAAGTACGGTAAAACAAATACCTTCGAAATAATTAACGACGTCTTTTTTACCGACAATTCGATCGACCGAAAAAGTTTTTAAATTTACGTAATACGTTTATTCGGTAACATTATTAAATAATACGCCAATAAATAAGATATAATAATTACTTTTATAATAAAAACGGAATTATTAGCACTTGCTTAAGCCGTAAAAAAGGTTATATACGTATCACGATTAATTAAAAAGTTCGAAATCGACTTAATATTTTAATTATTAATATCTAATATAATAATAAGCAAACTATTAAGTTTATCCACGCAAATATTACCGAGCTCTAAACGAAATTAAGGTATATAAATATTTATAACCATTAGTTACAATAAAAAATAATTTAAAAAAAAATCGAAATAATATATACTCTTACGAACGATATAATTATAAATAAATTAATAAAAATTTTTCCTATTACGTCCTTCGGATAATTTACTTAATAATTAAGGTTAACGGATATGAAAAAAGGATATAAAAACGCCGGGTTCGAAAATTGTTTAATAAGGATTTGCAGAAATTCGAGGATAACTTTGATTAATCGATATTCTATATCCAGGGCCTGCTGTCAAAAAAGCAGCCCCTGGGGGGGTATATCAGATAACTATTAATATTAGGGGTTCTAAGATAGAACGCCACAGGAGATTACCTGTAGCTTAGATGGGGACTACACAAGCCACATCTACAAATAATAAGCCCCGACCGACACGGTCCAAGGACTCAATAATCAATAACACAACAACAACTGTTTTGACCCCAATACTGAATACACGCTTGTGTCTGACAGTTAGAGTAATTCATTATGTGGGGTCCGAGGTTACTGGGTGTCAACATTGAAACCGGTCCACCAGGCTAATGCAACCGGCTTACGGTGGGTCCGGTAATGGAGTTCCACCACTCAGTTGATACGATGTACGGCAGCAATACTATGCTTATAGCACTCCATAATCGTATCCTATCATACGGTGACGTAGTCGCGATCATTATCGTACGGAGATAAGAGGCCTTTATCCCCGGGCCAGCCACAAATATATCAATATCTTCAAGAGGGATCAAACATCCGGATGTCTGATTTACTGGTCTCTGCGACTTTAGTTAGCTACACTCATAGCCCATCCTTACGTCGCCCGGTCTTCTTCTCCTAACTTTCCACCACCTCTCATATACCAAACTAAGTCTCCACTACACAGTTTGGAAAGATGACTTCGCCAAAGAGCGGTTTACCCGTCGTATTCGGCGCTATGACCTTCGGCAAGGAGGGCATTGAGGGGGTGCGGGTGACGACTCTCTCTGAGGCCACCTCCATGCTCGACCTATTCCAGGAGCACGGCCACAACGAGATAGATACGGCCCGTATGTACGGCGCGGGCTCCTCTGAGGAGCTTCTCGCCAAAGCCAACTGGGAGGCCAGGGGGCTGGTCATGGACACGAAGCTGTACCCCAGCGAGGGCAAGAACATGGGGAACATGAGCGTTCTCTCCTATTCGCACCGACCCGAAGACATCCGCCGAGGGTCCATGGAAAGCTTGAAGGCGCTGAATACCAAGAAGATTGATTTGTGGTATCTCCATGGCCCCGACCGCAAGACGCCTTTCGAAGATACGCTGAGGGAGGTCGACAAGCTGTATAGGGAAGGCCACTTTTCTCGCTTAGGCGTCAGCAACTATATGTCGTGGGAGGTCGCTCAGATCTGCGATATTTGCGACCGGAACGGCTGGATTAAGCCTTCTGTGTACCAGGGCATCTACAATGCCTTACACCGCGCAATCGAGCCGGAGCTCATCCCCTGCCTAAGACATTACGGCATCGCACTATATGCATTCCAACCGCTAGCCGGGGGTTTTCTCACTTCTCGATACCACCGCGATATGGATGGGGCCGAGTTCGAGTCCGGGTCGCGGTTCGACCCCAAGCGTTGGCAGGGCAATGTCCACCGTGGCAGATACTGGAACGATAGCTACTTCGACGCGTTAGACATCATCCGCCCCGTGCTTCAGAAGCATGGTATTACAGAGACGGAGGCGGCCTTTGCGTGGCTATGCTATCATAGCCAGATGAACAAGGAAAAGGGAGACAAGATCATTATTGGCGCCAGCAATGTGAAGCAGCTGGAGCAGAACCTAAAGGCTCTGGAGAAGGGGCCCCTTCCCGAGGAGATGTTGCAGGCTCTCGACGCTGCTTGGCTCCGTGTCAAAGGGGTCGTTCCAAAGTACTTCCATTAACTATGGTGCTCCAGTCTGTTAATAATATAGGCTCCAAGAATAAGAACAGGCCCTACAGGTGAAGTTATTGTATAGTTTCGCACCAGGTTCGCTTGGACAAATAATAACAACAATTACCGCTTGGTTAGTGTACCTTCTTCTAGCAGTTTAGGTGTCGGATAACGAATAATGAAAGTTTTATTATTATGTTACTTAGTATCGGAAGTAGACATGTTATAACCTGATTGTAACGGCTATGGGCTTAACCAATTATTAGACCTAGTTGTACGGTTTATGGTGGTAATAGTATCGTAGGAATTTAAGTAATAAGGTAATAATTACATTTAGTAATAATAAATAACTGCAAGTAACTTGTGAAATTAAGTTATAATTATAAGCTAGCATTATTTAAAATATAAAAATAATAAACGTATATATTTTAATTAAGATCCGTTTAAAGATGTTAGATTTATCCGGATCCGTACCGTATAAATAAATTAAATTTTTATATATCCGGGAGATTATTTCGGATTTATATTTTTTAAACGTATAAATATTTTAGAAACCGTTAAATTTAGCCGGATTTATATTACGTAAATCAAAGTTTATATCGGAAATATCTTTTATATTTTCCGACCGTTTATTAAAAGGTTAAGTAATATGATCAAAGGACTTAGCCCATTGCTAGACGGTCGGAGGATGTGTAGACATCTCCGATAAAGGGTTTTAATTTACGTAAACGGCTTAAAAGGGTTTAATAAAGAAAATAAGATTTAATACTTAGAACTAATCGAATGAAGGAAATAATTCGATAAGTTCGACGAAATTCGACTATTATAAATAGATCAAGCTAGTTCGAATATTTCGATTTAAAAGAAATATATATATATTTATTATTTTTATTATTTATATATTATTAGTTTATAATATAATATAATTTCTTAGGTTATTTATAATTATTTTATTATTATTTAGATATATCTATTAACATAAATCGCACGATTAAGTTTAATAATTAATTAAATTTATAGTCGTTATACGTTATAAGTTTTTATTTAATAATACCGTTAAATTTTAAAGAATATTTAATATTATTATCATTTTAATTAATATTTAAAATAATATTATTCAGTAATTTTAAGTAAAAGTTAACCGATTTAGGAATAAAATTTAATAATATAAAAATTAACTTAAAATTAAGATATTAATTATAGCGACTGTTAATATTAAAATTAAAAAACTCGAACCTTGTAATAAAAAAGGAAATATTTAAATATTTTTTATCCAGATTAAAATATACTTTCTATTTTTCAAATTAAAAAACCTGCTAAATTAAATCTTTACCGTAATAACCTACGTTATTAAAAAGGCTATAAATTAATTCGAACTTATTATAACGTGCTATACATATAAGTCAGAGACATATATAAGCGAACCACTTTTTGGCACTTTCTAGCAATATACCCAAATAACTTAATTATAGTACCGTAAATTAATTTAAATTAATCGAATACATTTTTGTTAATTATATTTATAGATTTTCGATAAATATACGTATTATATTAAGGTTTGTTACGGATGCCATATAACTATTCCTTCCTGCTAACCTGCCCGTAATGTATTATCTTCAGCAATTATTAGCAGTAATTTTTTATTATAACCTTTCCACTGGCTCAAAGAACTTGTTCATTTTATATAATAGGTATTTATCTTTTTTAGAAAAGGTTTATTTTAATCGTAAAATTACGTAAGTTTTGAATTATGATAAAATTAAATTTAATACGCCTTACTACATGCCGCGCGAAAAGCATCGGAACGTTCTTTAACGCACCCTTTAACGCCTTTTTAGCGCGCCCTTTGATATATTTTATAACGCGTCTCCCGCCGTATTTTATACTATATATTTGTAACGATTAAGCCGGACAAAAAATATTTACGTATATAGGTTAAGTATTCGGTTAATAATCGTTTTCTCGTCGGTTAGCTTTAATTCTGATAAAATAAAGATAATATTAATTGGGACGGGTTAGAAGTTAGACGGTTAAAAGCGGGTTGGGAGGAAAAGATAGTTATATAACGTTCGTAATAAACCTTGATATAATAGATACATTTGTCGAAAAGTTGTAAATATAATTAGCAAAGGCATATTCGATTAATTTGAATTAATTTAAGATGTTATAATTAAGTTATTTGGGTACATTACTGAAAAATACTAAAAAGCGGTTCGTTTATAAATGTCTTTTGCTTATATATGTAGCACGTTACGAAAATATTTTAAAATTAAAAAATTCGATAAAAAACTATTAAGAAGATTTTCGAATATTATATTAATTTCGAAAATAAGTTCCGAAATACTTTTATTAATCCGGACAAAAACCTAAACGTAACTTAAACACTTTTTCAATTACGATAAAAAAGATTAACGTTTAAAGATATTATAATATTTAAATGTTTAAATATTAAGCTGGAGTACGAACGCGATAAAAATAATATTATAATCGATATATTATATAAAAAATAATCATAAAAATTGTTAAAACGAATTAAAAAAGGAAAACCGAATTATAACGTTTAATAAGTATATTACCGAAACCGTAAAGATTAAGAATTAATAATTTAAAAAACGATAAAAAAAGATACTGGATTTCGAAATTAACGTACATTAAAATTAATCAAAATAGGAAACGTAATTTATTTTCGACCTTTTACGGAATATAAGCGGAATTTATAAAGTTAGAAAATTTTTTTTTTAGAAAGAATTTAATTATTTATCATAAATATAGAAAACGAGAATATATTACACAATAATACAAAACTAAAAATACTTTCGATAATAAATTTCCACTTCTAAAGGTTAATACCGAAAAGAAACTAACGATAAAAAATTGATTAATATAATTCACGTTTAATACCCTTTACAAAAAATACGATAAAGATTAAAAAAGGCTAAAAAGCTATATTAGATAGCGGTTTAAAAAGCTATTTTTACCAAGTTAACCTCTATTGAATAACTTTAAAAGCATAGAGGATAAAAGGAATCAAGAAAATATAATTCATTTTTTTTAATTATAACGACGATAATAAAGAAATGATTAGGCAGTATTCGACGCTTGTATAAAAAATACCGAAATTATAACGAAGACCTATATTTAAAAAAGCATAAATTCTACGGAAAGCTTTACGCCATTAATTATAAACGACTTTAATACGAGATACATAAAGATTATAGAGAATATATCATATAACGGATTATACGAATATAACGATAAGGTTTTAGTTTTAAAAGTCAAACAGGCGACGACCTGATAAATTAGAAATAGTATCGACACCTATAAGAAATAACGATATAAAACGAAATGAAGAAGCTAGCAATATTTAAAAGTTGGCCAAAAAGAAAGAATTACCTTATAAAGGACTTTTATTATTATTACAATTAATACGATTATTAAATCGCAAAAAGGTTAATGTAAAGGATAAAAAAAATATTACTAAAAATAATTACGGCTTGGTAGCTATAATTAATATTTATCGAAAACTTAACAAAATAATGCGTTATTTAGAAAAATTCAAATTTCTTTCTTATAAAAACGAAACTTTAAAACCAAAATATATTATTAAGGAAGTTTTTAAAAGTAAATCGTGAATATAAAAGCTATATTACGCCGACAAAGTAAATACTTATATCAGTTACAAAAATGAAACGAATAAATTTTAAAATGAATTATAAAATTCGAAACCAGTTTAAAAAAATAACGTTAATATAAAAAAGTCTTAAATTAGCAAACAAAAATAAAGATAAATAATAATACCTTAAAATTGCTTCAAGATAATGAAAGCGGCAGGAAACGAACTAATTATGACATAAGTACGAATAAAAAATAGTATACCGTGATATTGAATTATAAAACCATATAGGGAAATTATATTGCCCCGAAAATAATATATAAATTATAATTACCATAACGAAACGAAAAAAGTTTTACGAGGTCGAAAATAATAAAAATTAAATATTTAATTATGATGACGGATAAATTAAACGTAAAATTAATTAGCTTAAAACTTTGGTTAAAGAAAAAAAAATGAAACTATTAATTTCGACATTATTTTAATAAAGAATTGCGACATAATCTTAAACTATTATATTTAAAGCAATATGATTTAATTATCGATTAGAAAACTGGTTAAATAAATTTCATTTTACTTTTTACGAACACGCAAAATACAAAAAACGTAAGATTTTAACGAATTAACTAATAAAGTTAACGAATATAGGTATAAGAATATAACAAAACCCTTACTACCTAACAAGATAAAATATGTAATAAGTAAAAGGTATACCAGAAAAATACGGCGTATTATTACAAATCTTAAAGTACGATTTCGGCAGATAAATAACGACCTACTAATAAAACCTAAAAAGCTACCAGAATAAAAAACTAAGATATTACCAGAATATTATGAATATAATGGATCTTTTTTTAAAAAAACAACTTGAAACAAAATTACAATTTTATAACAAATAAAATTATAAAATAATTTTTCAAAATTGCACAACGATTACTTTTACTTTGTTTATAACCTAAACTAAATAAATTAAAGGTTTAATATAAATACCTCGAAAAGAAGTTAAAAAAAGACTATATATAACGTTCCAAATTATTAGCAGGATACTTAATATTTTTCGTACCATGAAAAAAAGGTTTATGATTTATTATTAATTACTAATAATTTAACTATATTATTATTAAAAATTAAACCTTATTATTATTAACTACCGAAATAAAACATTCTTAATAAAAAACTTAATAATTTAAACCTTTAAACTTAAAGAAAAAAATCAATAAATTCGGATGAAACCAAATAACGAATAAAAATAGCTTTTAAACTAAATACGAACTTTTTAAATATTTTATTATACTTTTTAAATTTACGAACGCAACGGTAACCTTTTAGCAAGTAATTAATTATATATTACGATAATTTTAAATATTTTCTTTATATATTACCTTAACGACATGTTAATTTATTTAAAAAAGGTTATTACCTTTAAATATATTAAAATAAACCCTTAAAAATTTATAGTAATTCAGAAATATTTATAATTTATTAATATTAAAAAAATATAAACATTTTTTCAATTCGTTATTTATTACAAAAACTTTACACGCAACTTTAGTAGAATAATTATACGATTAATAAAGCTTATTAAAAAGGAAAAATATTCTAAATAAATATTTAAAAATTAAAAACGCCTTAATTGTTCTAAGGTGGAAAAATACGGCGCGCTCGCTTATGTGGCTCGCTTGCTTATATGGTACGTTAATCTTTTAATTTTTTAACAATAATAGGTTATTATAGGACTAGAACTCAAGATAGCTTTTTCCCGTTATAATAACAAATAACGGTATAGCCTAACTTTCGAAATTAATAATCTAGATAATTATAACCTATTTTATATTCTTTTATTAAGCTTATTTAGATTTGTTATATTTTTTAACATTAAATATTATTAATTTCGTTATTTTAAAAAGCCTTATTAAACATCTAGTTTCGTTAAAGTTATGAAAGAAAAATTAAAAATGCCGTAATCTACAATAATAACCCGACTAAGCTCGAATTATTATGGAATATATCTAAACTTTCGTATAAAACCGCGTTAATAATAGATTTTCCGATTTAAATATATTTAAGGGTTTTTTTAGTTATTTAAAAACGTTCGACGCTTAATTAACGTTAACGCGTTTTATAAAGCGTGAAATAAGTAATATATTAACTATATCTTTAATATATTAAAGCCGGACAAAAAACGTTGGCGTATTTAGGTTAAAGATTCGGTCGATAATAATCTTTTCTTCGATCGGCGTCAAGTTTCATAAATTAGAAGGAATATTACTTCGAACGGGTTCGCCGTTATATTGAGTCTTTAAAATAGATATAGAAATCTTATATATAAAATTAAGTTTGTTATAACTTAATTCTGGATTTATTTTTAGCCTGAACCGCTAGGTTTATTCTGACTTCTTTTATATAACGTTCTATATTGTTGACGTTAAATAATAAATAATAGAAGTTAGATGATTAAAAAGTTGCGAAATTGGCCAGCTCGCTTATATAGCTAGCCCGCTTATGTAGTACGTTTCCTTTAAGTTTTTTATTTTGGTTTTATTATTTAATAAAAAGTTTTTAAGAAAACGGCAAATTTAAATTTCGGTAAAAGTTTATCTTATATCATTTTTATTATAATTATTTCCTTATAAAGTTTTTATTGTTTTATAAAAAAGTTAATAAAATTTTAAAAGCTTTTTATATAAAAAATAATCGTTTTAGCATATAACGGTTATAAGCTTAATTAATTATTAAATTTAATTATATAGTTTATATTAATAGTAACATTATAAGAATTTAAGTAATAAGATAAAAATTGTGACGGCAGCCACCAGGATCAAACCGTGAGGCTTGCAACCGTTACGTAGGGCTGACAGCTGCCATACGAACTAGCCACCTGCCATACAGAGAGTAGGGATATTTATAGATCTTTACGTACTTTACGACTCTACCTTTTCTTCCTTTTTTTTTTCAGCTTAAAATCTTCATTTATAGTGCTAATAAACTAGCTATTATGTTATATTTCGCTGGCCGTAATATTATTTTAAACTTATTCCTTTCCTCGTTAGCTTAACGATTAATAAATAAGGTATTATACCTTTTTTACGTCGATACGTAACGACGAAAAATAACGCGTTCCAGACCAAACCTAAAATCAAGACCCAGATTAACCAGTATCAAAACTAAATATTTGTTAGGGAAGATTACTTATTAACTAATTAACGTTTAAAGCGATTGAGATTAATTAAAGATAGAATTAAGAATGCAGAAAACGAAATACCTTTTTAAAACCCATATTAAAATATAAAAAACGATAAATACCCTAAAAAAACGGCAGAAAATAACGTACCGCAAAACGAAACCGAATCCGTAAAAATAAAGGGTTTATTAAATTAAAACTATTAAAACTAAAACTATAATTATTCAAAAATTAACCCCGATAAACAGCTAATTAATAAGATAGTTAACGATAATTAAAATATCCAGGAAAAACTTTAGAGATTCCGCGATAAAGTTGCTTACTTTTAGGCCAAATAAAATTATTATTTTCTTATTCCTTCCGATAACGCCAACCGCCTTTACCAAGAAAACATAATTAATAACGCTTTCGGTAATACCAACACGTTTCGCTTTATTAGTATGGTAACATGACCCGTTTTCCGCAAATTTGCGAAAATTAATAACGTAAATTTTAATTATAATCGAAAAAAAAAAGCCTACGTTAATAACCTTATTAAGTTTAGCGGTAACAAAATTAAATTTGCCGCTTAAGTCCGTAAAGTTGCAGATAAGTTCGAAATAAATAAACCGACTTTTCGGAACGAAACGATTTATATAGTTCATTTAATAAATTTTTTAAAAGAAAAAGCCAAATAAATAATTAAAATTCGTTACCGATCGATTACGCGACTTTTTTCTTACGTAATCGAAATAATCCAAGTATTAAAATTATCGTATTACGACCCGAACCAAACTTTCGTTACTAAAGAAACTTTTTATATTTTTACCTTTAAGCCCGGTAAAAATTAAAATATTTACGATTTCATTTTTAAGTTTAACGCTTTCGTTTAAAAGGCCAAAATCGCCAAAAATGAATAAAAACAAGTTTTATAAAAACATATTTTTTTAAATCTCGACCTACGCTTTTTTAAAGATAACCGCGATCTCGACGTTACTTACGAAAAGTTTTATAACCGCGTCGTTATAACCGTTTATAGCAATTAATTCGTTTACGAAAAACGTTAACAAAAGCATAAACCCCGATTATACGACCTTAATAAACCGAAAAATAAAAACAAAAAATCCCGTTTAAATAGCAATCCCGGCAAATCGAAAGTTTCGGGTAATACCGCTAAGCCTTTATCGAAGGTTAAAAAAAAGGTTTATTAAAAAGTTGGTACGTATTTTAACTATAACAAAACGGGATATAAAGCTAATAATTACCTTAATAAAAAAAAGATCGTTACGGTAAAAATAATAAAGGATTCGTTTAATTTTAACGAATCGGAAAAAGAGTAAAACCGTCGGAAAATTCTTTAATAACTTTCCTTATATTAATAATAACGGAAATAAATAACTTTAAAAAATACAAAACTTTTATTAAAATTACGCAAATTTAAATAAATAAAATTAATTTACGTATTACCGCCTTTTATAATACCGGAATACAAACCCGATTTTTTGTTAACTTCTTTTTCGTTAAATAAGCGAAAAAACGATTATAAACTTATATTATTCGGATAAAAAAATTAATTCAGTTATAGGATTACCGGAAGCAACCCGCCGGCTAAGTAAAAGCTTAAATAATTACAATATTCGAAATTAACGTATAACGTTTTTCCAATTAGGTTTTTCAAATTATAAATATTAAATACAACATTTTATCGGTTTCGATTAAATGGAAAAATATAGCTTATTATTAAATTATAAAAACAAAAGTATTATTTAACCCGATAATTTACCAGTTTTGGCCAAATTCTTACCGGCGATTAAACTCCCAGCCCGATATTTACTGGACGGGTACGTCGACCTTAAAGTTTAGAAAAACGTTTACTGCCGCAATTACATTATAAAAAAGGTTAATAAGTAATACCAAATCTTCCGACGCTTATAAAAAAAACCCAAAAACGATTTTACCTTAACACCCGTACTTATTACTTCGTTAAATATAATAAATAAAAAAGATATACCGGACGTATATAATACCAAGCCGATTATTTCCGTTATGGGAACTACTAAAAATAACGTAATTATCGCTTTATTAACGAATAGGTTAAAAACCGACCCCCGTACGGAACGATAAAGCAAATACCCGTTACTTTAAAAAGTTATTTTTTTAAAAAATAAAAAATTAAACGTTATAACGGTAGCCGTTTTGTAAAATTAAAAGATATATAACGGTTAAAAAATTCCTTTTCCCGGAAATAAGGATCCGGAATACGTAAAATAAATCCGGAAGCTTTTATCAAAACCTTTTGCCTATTTAAAAGGATCTTTTTTTTTAAAAAAAAGTTAATATTTTTTTAAACTTTTAACCTAGCCATAACGTGGTTTTAAAACTCGACCGGCCGATACCCGCCTTTAAATCCTTTACTTACAAAATATTTATCCAGTACCTTCCGTTTAAAAAAAAAGGTAATAAATAAATTATTAAAAATAAATTTTATCGAATTATATATACGAAAAAACGCTGTCTTAATTCTATTTGCCTTAAAACTTTATTTATCGGAACGCCGGTTTTGTATCGATTATTATTAAAGGAATTAATATTTAAAAAATTACTTTATTTTAGCCTTTTTACTTAACGGTATTATATTTAATTACCGAAATCTTAAACGTTTTGTCAAAATTAATATTATTTAAACGTTTTATAAATTTCGTATCGTTATTAAATCGGAATATTTAATAATATTTAAAACCCGTTAAAAAACGTTTTAAAAAAAAAAAATTTATTTGGATTAAAAATAAACTTTACTTAATAATAATCGTTTATTAATATTTAATTATATAAACTTTTTAATTATTACGTAAACGTTTACGTTAACGACGTATTAATTTATTCCGGCTTTAAAAAAAAATATTAAAAATATTACGAAAAAACTATTTACCGGTTATATAAAGCTAATTTTTTAAAAAATATTAAAAAATTCCGGTTTAACGTTAAAAAAATAAATTACTTCGGTATTATTATAAAAACAGGCATAAATATTTTTATCGATTTAACCAAAATTAAAATAATTTAAAAATAAAAGTTTAAAAATTTTATTAACCGTATTATAATCCATTTATTTATAAAATTTTATAATTACGTATAAATATTTTGTTATTATAAAAACGATATAACCGAATTATTAAACCGTTTATTAAAAAAAGATACCTTTTTTATAATAAAACCCGAACCTAAAAAAGTTTTCAAAAAAATAAAGCGGTTCGTTTATAAAATCTTAATTTTAGCCTTTTTTCGATTTAACCGACCGATTAAAATAAAAATAAATGTATTCCGTAACGTAATTAAAGATATTATTTGGTAATAATAAAAGAATAACGAATAAAAATCCGTAAAATATTTTTCGAAAATTATAAGCTTAACAAAAAAAACGTATTTTATTTAAAACCGAAAATTACTTACAGTAATTCAAACTTTTAAATATTATTACCTTAAACTTTAAAAATAAAAGTTTTTTATTATTATTAATTATTAAACCTTATTATATTTTATAAATAAATACGTTTTTTTTACGCGTTACATCCGATAAGCCGATTTTTTTTTAATTTCGATATTACCTTTTAATATCGATTTAATAAAGAAAATATTGCCGCGGATACCTTATTACGAAAAACAGTAAATTTATTTATAATTAAAACCCGAAAAAAAAGTTTTTAAGTTTTAATTTTGCTAAAATAATTAAACTTTCTTATTGTTATTATTAACGAAATGCCGACCTGGTTAATTTTATTTATTGCGAAAACAAAGTACAAAATTTAAAAAAAAAATTATAAATTAATAATACCCGAAAAAATAATTAACGGTCGTATTTCTTTGCGTACCGTATTTATCCGTAAAACTTATATACCCAAAATATTCGCGTACCTTAATTAAAATAAAATAATTAAATATTAATACGGGAATATATTTGGCCCCGGTTTAAATAAAATATCCGATAATATATTTAAAACTTTTACGATTACCGTTAAAATAAAATATTTCGAAATAAAATCCCGGAACTTTTTTACTTTTTTCCTTATTCCGAATAATATTTGGAATTATGTCGTCGTCGACGGAAAAAATATGACAAAAAATCCTTACGGTTATAATTATATATAAACGTTTAGCGATAAATTTAGCAAAATCATAATAAATTTATTAAATAAAAAAATTAATATTACCGAAACCTTGGCGAACCGATATTATCGATATTTATATCGTTTTTTTAAAATATTTATTATTTAAATTAATAATAACGTCAAATAATTTATTTTTTAATTTTTAATTAAATTAAACGAATTTACCGGTATAAAATATTATTATAAAAACGCTTTATACCCGTAAACCTAAAAAGTTATCGAATTTACGAATTAAAAATTAAATTAACGTTTACGTTTTTATATCGATAAATACCAAAATAATTAGAGCGTATATATACCGGTATTAAATTTTGCGCATAATTTATTATAATATTCGTTAATTAATATAATCCCGTTAAAAGTTATATTAAATAAAAATATCCGGAATTTATTATTATTAAACTTAAATATAACAAAAACAAAAATTAAGCTAATTTAACGGATATTAAGAATTATTAAATAAATTAAAAATATTTAAACGTTTACGAAAAAAATTACGTTAAAAACGTAAAAACGTTAAAAAATATTAGTTAATAAAAAACATTATTTAATTAATTTTAAAATCGGCAATAAAGTTTTTTTTCGTAAAAAAAGTTTCCTAACGTAAATATTAATTATTTATTTAAATTTATAATAAATAAAACCTTTTAAAGTTATAAAAAAACCCCAACATAATTTTGTTTTCGATTTGTTATTAAATTATAAAATAATTAACTTATTTTACGTCGATCGGTTACGTAAAGCCGATAACAACCCGTTACCTTAATAAACCCAAATATTACCGTTACTTAAAAAAATTAACGGTAAACCAAAATTCGAAATAAAATAAATCGAATAATTAAAATTTAACGGGCGCCATAAAAAATTATAATATTAGGCCAAATAAAAAAGCTATAATCCCGATAAAACATAATATTCCGTAACCAACTTTAAAAAGGTATTAATTATGGTAAAACGGTTCCATACGGAATATCTTAAAACATCTGGACCACCGGTACGCTTAAAAAAATAAATACGCGTAACGGCGGCCGACGAAATTAACGAAAACTATCCCAATAATAATAAGGCCGCAAAAGCAGGAACCAAATTAACAAGAAAAAAACGGCACCTATAACTAACAAAAACTCGTATACTTTCTTTAATCGTATACAAGTTTCTAAAAAGGGGTAATATAACGGCAGCCACCAGGATCAAACCGTAAGGCTAGCAACCGTCACGTAGGGCTAACAACTGCCACACGAACTAGCCACCTACCACATAAAAAGTAAAGATATTTATAAATCTTCACGCATTTTACAACTCTGCCTTTTCTTCCTTCTTTTTTTTAGCTTAAAATCTTCGTTCATAATGCTAATAAACTAGCTATTATGCTATAATTCGCTGGCCGTAACAATAATTACGTATAATCATAATAAATAACCGTAAATAATTTAAGTAATTAATTCTTATTATAAATTAATATTAATTAAGTTATAAAAATAATAAACCTATATATATTTGTCTTAATTTAAAGTATTTGAATTAACTTAATTTATTTATAATGGTTAAGTTTCGTTAAGCCCGTCGAACCCGTTAAATTATTTCCTTTATTCGATTAACTCGAAATGTTATAACCCAAGGACTTGGCCCATTACCAGACGGTCGGAGGATGTATGGATATCTCCGGTAAAGGGTCTTGGCTCACGTAACCGGCTCGATAGGTTTAGTGGAAAAAATGGGGCTTAGCGCTTCGAGCCAGTCGAATTAGGGAAATAACTCGACGGGCTCGATAAGCTTAACGAAACTTGACCATTATGGATAGATCGAACCAGTTCGAATATATCGAGCCAAAACAAATATATATACGTTTATTATTTCCATAGCTTAAATAGCACCAACTTATAATAATAATTAATTACCTAAATTACTTACGGTTATTTGTTATTATTAAACGTAATTATTTTATTATTATTCAAATTCTTACGATATTACTGCTAGCATAAACCGTACGATTAGGTTTAAAAATTAATTAAGCCCATAACCGTTATACGTTATAAGCTTTTATTTAATAATACCGTTAAACTTTAAGCAATATTTAATATTATTACCATATCAACCAATACTACGGATAACGTTACCTAGCAACTTCAGAAAAAAGTTACCCGATTTAAGGATAAAATTAAATAACTTAAAAATTAACCCAAAGTTAAAGTACCGATTATAGCAACTGTTAAGATTAAAGTTAAAAAGCCCAAACCTTACGATAAAAAAGGAAACGTTTAAATATTTTTTACCTAAGCCAAAACGTACTTCCGGTTTTTAAAATTAGAAGATCCGTTAAATCAAATCCTTACTGTAGCAGCCTACCTTACTGAAAACGCCGTAAATTAATTTAAGCTTATTATGCAAAATTACCTACTAATTAAAAAGTCCGATAAAGAAAAAATTACCAAAAAATTTTTTAAGTATTATGTTAATTTCGAGGATAAGTTTCGAAATAATTTTACTAATCCGAACGAAAAACGAAGCGTAACTTAAAAACTCCTTTAATTGCGACAAAAAGGACCAGCGTTTAAATGTGCTATAACATTTAAAAGCCTAATTACTAAAGCCGGATACAGAAGCGACGAAAATAATACCATAATCGATATATTTTATAAAAAACTAAAAAAAGACGTTAAGGACGAATTAATTAAGGAAAACCGAACTATAAGCCTTAATAAGTATATTACCGAAGCCGTAAAAATCGACAATCGACAGTTTAAAAAACGACAAAAAAAAAAAGGAACATTTTATTCCGAAACCAGGTTACCTTAAAGCCAATTAAGGAAAAAAACGCGATTTACTTTTAACCTTTTACGGAACTTACTTAGGACCTATAAAGTTAAAAACTATTTAGTTCAAAAAAAGCTTAATTACTTATTATAATTGCGGAAAATAAAAATATATTATACGATAATGTAAAAACCAGAAATAATTACGATAATAAACTTCAGCTTCCGAAAGCCAGTACCGGAAGGAAACTAGCGACAAGAAAACGATTAATATAATTCGTATCCGAAATAACTATAACCCTTTACCAGAAATACGATAAGGGCTAAAGGAAACCAAAAAGCTGTCCTAAATAGCAGTTAAAAAGGTTATTTCTACCAAACTTACCTCTGTAAAATAACTTTAAAAGCATAAAAAATAAAAAGAATTTAAAAAATATAATTTACCTTTTTAGTTATAACGACAACAAAAAAGAAACGATTAAGTAATATTTAACGCTTAGATTAAGGAATACCGAAAATGGAACGAAAACCTGTATCCAGGAAAGCCCGATCGGTACGGAAGGCTTTATGCCGTTAACTGCAGGTAATATTAATACGAAATATACGAAAACCATAAAAAATATATCGTACGACGGATCATATAAATATAACAATAAGGATTTAATTTTAATAATTAAATAAGCAACGACCCGAAAAACCAAAAATGGTACCGATACCTGCAAAAAATAACAACCTAGGATAAGATTAACTAATTAATAATATTTAAAAGTTAGCCAGAAAAAAAAAGTTACCTTATAAAAGACCCTTTTTGCTACCATAATTAATACGATTACCAAACGTAAAAAAAGCTAATTTAAAAAATAATAAAAAAACATTGCCAAAGGATAATTACGGATTTACAATTTTAGTTAGCGTTTACCGAAGACTTAATAAAACGACGCGCCCTTTAGGAAAAAATTTAATTATTCTTTTTTTACGGAAATAAAGTTTCAGAACCAAAATATATTATTAAGGAAGCTTTCCAAAAGTAAATTGCTTATTTGGAAGTTACGTTACGCCGACAAAACAGATACTTACAGCAATTATAAAAGCTAAACGAATAGCTTTTAAAACGAATTATAAAACTTAAAAACAGCCTAAAAGACTAACGCTACCTGTAAAAAAGCCTTAGGCTGGCAAAAAAAATAAAGGTAAATAATAATACCTTAAAAAGGCTTTATACGCAATAAAAACGGCAGGAAAAAAACCAATTACAGTACAAATACGAATCAAAAAAAAAATGGTATACCGTAATAATGGATTACGGAACCATATAGGGAAATTATATCGCTCCAAAAGTAATAAATAAGTTATAGTTACCATAACGAAATAAGAAAAATTTTTACGAGGTCGAAAATGCCGAAAATTAAATATTTAGTTACGATAACGGATGGGTTAAACGCAAAATTAATTACTTCAAAACCTTCGTCGAAGGGAAAAAATAAACCATTAATTTCGATATTATCTTAATAAAAAATTACGACATAATTTTTGGGTTACCATGGTTAAAGCAATATAATCCAGCTATCGATTAAAAAATTGACTAGGTAAATTTCGTTTCATTTTTTACCAATATATAAAACGACGAAAGATCTTAATATTCGATTAATAAGGTTAACGAATACAGGCATAAAAACACGATAAAAACCTTACTACCTAAAAGGATAAAATACGCAGCAAGCAAAAGGTATACCAAAAAAATACGACGCATTATTACAAACCTTAAAGCACGATTTCGGAAAATAAATAACGACCTACTATTAAAGCCCAAAAAGCTACCAAAATAAATAACTAAAGTATTACCAAAATACTATAGGTATAAGCGATTATTTTAAGAAAAGCTTAAAACAAAATTGCTACCCTATAGCAAATAAAACCACGAAATAATTTTTAAGGATAACAGGACGATTACTTTTTACCCCATTTACAACCTGAACTAAATAAAACTAAAGATATTACGCGATTACCTCGAAAATAAGCTGAAAAAAAGCTATATATAACGCTTTAAGTTATTAACAAAATACCCAATATTTTTCGTATTAAAAAAAAATAAAAAATTATAATTTGTTATCGATTATAAACAGCTTAACGATATTATTGTTAAAAATAGGACCTTATTACCCTTAATTACCGAAATAAAGGATCGCTTATACGAAACTTAATAATTTACATTTTTAAATTTAAAGGAAGGATATAACCAAATACAAATTAAGTTAGGTAACGAATAAAAAACAGCTTTTAGGACCAAATACGAACTTTTCGAATACTTTATTATACCTTTTGGACTTATAAACGTACCGGCAACTTTCTAGCGAATAATCAACCACGTATTACGAGAATACTTGGACATTTTCGTTATATGTTACCTCGACGACATCCTAATTTATTCGAAAACCAAAAAAAGCATACAAAACATATCCACAAAATCCTATAAATACTACAAAATGCTAATTTTTTGGTTAACGCCGAAAAAAGCACCTTTTATGTATAAAAGGTAAAATACCTAAAATATATTATTATCCCTAAATACATCAAAATAAACCCTAAAAAGCTTGCAGTAGTTAAAAAAATACAAACATTTTTTAGATTCGCCAATTATTATAGAAAATTTATATGCAATTTTAGCAAAATATTTATGCTATTAATAAAGTTTACCAAAAAAAAAGCAATTTAAATAAATGTTAAAAAAATAAAAAGTTTTCTAGCAAATTAAAAAGGCCTTAATTAATAAACCAGTATTAATTATATACGACCTAAAGCAACCAATTAAACTAAAAACCGACGCTTCGGATTACGCTTTAAAAATAATAATCGAATATCAAAACGATTAAGAAAATTTTTACCCTATTACCTTTTACTTTTATAAGTTATATGGAGCCGAGCTAAATTACCTTATATACGATAAAAAATTCTTAGCTATCGTTAACGCTTTTAAGAAATTCAGACATTATTTTAAGGGCAATATGTACCAAATTAAGATATATACAGATTATAAAAATATTATATATTTTTTTACGATACGAGAATTAATCGGAAAATAATTACGTTACGTAAAATACCTTTTTAAATTCGATTACGTTATTATTTATTGCAAAGGATTAGAGAATAGCAAAACAAATGCATTTAATAAACGACCTAAGCTAAAAAAACCTAAGGTTAAGGTATAATAAACAATTTTCGACATAATACCCGAAAAATATTTGCGATAACGACGAATTGTTACGATAAAAGGAATTTTAGCCAATATATATTAACGTATATAACAATACAGTAATAACTTACCCAAAAGGCAACGAATAAATAAAATTCAGGTACCAGAAAAACTCCAAAAAAATCTGATACGAGATATATATAAATATCAGTTACATAAATACCCAGGGATCCATAAGACCCTAAAACGCTTATAACGGACATATTACTTTTCTAAAATGAAATTAACCGTACAGAAAGTAATACGATAATGTAACATTTGCGCTAAAGCAAAAATACGACGATATAAACCTTACGGAAAGCTATAACCATTATTAGTCGTAAAGCGATTATAAAATTCCATTATATTTAATTTTATTATTAAGCTTTTTATATTAAAGGATTTAGTTATAAAAATATATTACGATAATATTTTTGTAATCGTTAATTAATTTACGAAATTTTCTTATTTCCTATTTTATAACGAAAATACCAATATAAAACAACTTGCATATATTTTCCTTCGATATATTTTAAACATCCATAAACTTTTAACGGAAATTATATTAAATAAAGGTATAACTTTTATTTTAAGATTTTAGCAAAAATTAATAACTTAACTTAGATTAAATTACAAATTATTTAACATATTTAAACCGTAAATAAACGGATAAACGGAAAGAATTAATTAAACGTTAAAAACGTATTTACGATATTATATTAATTACGAACAAAATAACTAGGTCGAAAAGTTACCAATTACATAACTAACTTATAACACCAGTTATTACGAAAGCATCAAAACGATACTAGCAATTACCAATTTTGGTTTTATACCAAAAGTTTATAAAGATTTATACGAAAAATTAACTAACGTTAAAGCAATTTTAACATCAAAATAATTAAAATAATTATATACCGAAATAAAAATAGAACTTAAATTTATACGCAACCAAATAAACAAATACTATAATTAAAAAAAGTTAAAAAAAACCAACCTTTTTAAAAAGGGAAATAATTTACCTAGCTACCAAAAACGTCCAGATTAAGCGACTTAACAAAAAACTTGATTTCAAATATATTAATTTATATAAAATTACCAAGAAAATTTTAAAAAATAATTACGAATTAAAACTATTACCAAAGGTTAAGCTTTATTTAGTTTTTTATATTTCCTTACTCGAGTTAACAGTAGATACGATTAAAATTAACATAAAACAAAAAAAAAAAGCTATAAAAAACGCACCAATTTACAAGGCAGAAAAAATACTGGATATACGGAAACAGGACGGACTTATTTAATACCTAATTAAGTAAAAAAGTTACTTAAATTCCAAAAACTTTTAAAAACCCGCAAAAAACTTTACAAACGCCTAACGCCTTCTAAAGAACTTTTACCAATAACGTCGGAACCGCTAAGGTTAAAATTCCAGTTTACGTTACCTAATGGTACCCAATTCGTCCCTTTAACATCAAATTAATTAGCAGGAAAAGTAACTTGCGCGGATGCAGCTACCTCGGCTTTTAATTACCTTTATTCCCGTTCCAAACGTTTAAATTCTTTTATTACCTTTATACCTTAAATTCCCCGACGTAATATTTCGATTTTACGCCGTCGCAACAACTTCTTTTAATTTCGAAACCGGGCTAAACGACTAAACAGTTCGTTAAAGTATTATTAAGCCTTAAATAATTCTTTTTCGGTAAAACATTTTTAAAATTCCAGTCGGTCCTTTTTATCCATTAATTTCCGATATTTTAATTCGGAAAGATTAAAAAGGTTATAAGGACCAGTATGCTTGGTATAATAAAAATATTTTCCAGAATTAAAATAAACTTTATAAATTTCGTTTTCAAACTTATAGCGAAAATAAAAAAGGTTAAAAGATATATTAAAATTAAGACGGTCGATTCGTTCCGACAGAATTAAAGCGTTATTACGCTTACGACAAAATCGTTACTTTTTAATTCGATTAAATATAATGGTTAAGTTATAAGATAAAATAATAAAAAGAAAAAAAGGTTACTTATTAAATAAACAAATTAATTTTTAAGGGTAAAGATTTTAAAAGGGAGGAGATCGTGTTATAACCTAAGAACTTGGCCTATTACCAGACGGTCGGAAGATATATGGATATCTCCGGTAAAAGGTTTTGGCTTACGTAACCGGCTCGATAAGTTTAGTAAAGAAAATAAGGTTTGGCGTTTCGAGCTAATCGAGTTGGGGAAGTAACTCGACGGGCTCGATAGGCTTAACGAAACTTGACCATTATAGATAGATCGAGCTAGTTCGAATATATCGAGCCAAAACAAATATATATACGCTTATTATTTCCATAGCTTAAATAGCACTAGCTTGTAATGACAATTGGTTACCCAGATTACCTACGGTTATCTGCTATTACCAAACGTGATTATCCTTTTATTGCTCAGATTCCCACGATACTACTGCCAACATAAACCGTACGACTAGGTTTAATAGTTGGTTAAGCCCATAGCCGTTACACGAAACGTTAAGCCTTATTTTCTTTATTAAACCTATCGAACCGATTACGTAAGCCAAAACCCTTTATCGGAGATGTCCATACATTCTCCGATCCTCTGGTAATAGGCCAAGTCCTTAGCTCATAACATGGCATTTCCGGATCGTTATAACGGATATATTTTAAACGGTAATTAAGTTTTTAACCCTTTCGTCTTTCTTTATTTCCTTAAATAACTTAATAATAAAATATATTTAATCGGAGCCTATTTTCAAAATTCGATCCGTGTTATTTTAATAACAGTTATATTACAGTATATTAATAAAGAAGGTTGACATTTTTAACGGAGAAAATTCGTTTTTTAAAAGTAGGTGCGCTTTAAAAGTAGGTTATTATATTAATTACTTAAACTTTAAAGTTTTGTCTATCGGAATCGCGATATTTCTAATATATTTCAAAACTGTTAAATATAAAGATATTAGTTATATTGTAATATTGAGCTGATTATATTTGTTGTTATACGCGTATTTTATAATGCGTTAAGCTTTTTTATTGAAAAAAAAGATATTATTAAGATATAACTAATAACAATTAAAAACAACTTTTCTTAAAAAAACCGTTAAAATAAAAATATAGAAGTATTATATATAATAAACCCGGATAATATGTAAATACTTATAAAAAGTTGAAAATATATTTAATAAAAACGAATTCCATAAATTTTAATTCATTTATAATATTATAATTTATTAATTTAAGTTTATTATTAAGAAATATTAAAACCCGACCAATATTTTTATATAATACGCTATAAAAGATCTTTATAATTATGTTATTTAAAAGTAAATAACTGTTAGATAAGTAGTAGGATAAAATCTTGCACTTAACACTTAGATAAGCCTATCGCAAATGATCTTTTGGTGCAGTGGCTAGCTGACAATAACTTATGTTATCAAGTATTTGAAACGCCGGCAAGCCGTTGCCAGGTGTAAAAATGTAATGTATAGCTCCTATGAAAAAAATGAAAAAATAATAATAATGTGCGAATAGCACAACTTTAATAGAAGGCAAAGAACAGCACCGTTACATAGACGCGTTAGCGGTCCCTCCCAGCGTTAAACGGTACAAACAAACAAATAAACACACGACTTCACCGCTATTTCTTGCGAGCGATGATATAAGGGCGATTGTCGTTGCCCTTGGCTGCGTGCATTTCCATTTGAAGAATGTCGAAGCCCGCAGCACCTATCTGCTTACTTAATTCAGCGTTTCGGAATGTAGAGACGTACGGTGCCATGCCGACAAACTGCATAGCAGGCAAAGCCAACCGTAACAGGAGGTTCATGTCTCCCACGCAGGCCGTCTTCGTGATAAATAATCCCCCATCCTCTAGCAACGAATGTATACTGCGCAGGGTGCCGGGTACGTCACGCACGAGGTGAAGGTAGTTGAACCCGAGAACGGCGGTAAATCGCGCCGCGTCGGCCGTTAGCACCTCGGCAGTTCCTGTGCGGAACGATAGTCGAGGCGAGAGGCCCGCTCCAAAACTCTCCAAATTGGCTGTCGCGAGCTTGTCATTGGCGATATTGATCATTTCGGACGAGATATCGCTCCCTAGGTAGCTTTGCACGCCGTCCGCGAGACGGAGCGCCGTTGCGCCGGTTCCGCAACCCAGCTCCAACACTTTATCGGTCGGCTTTAGGACGCTACGGGTCTTATCGAGCGTGCGCTCGTAGCCGGCGTCATCGGATACTGCGCTTTTAGCGTACGACTTTGCCGCCTTGTCCCAGAAATGCGCATCGCTGTTGGCATTCATGGTGGTGATATCAATAAAAAACACAGTAAGCAGTGCTTATGAGGAATGTGAGGCACGGATTTAACGTAACGCTTAGAGAGAGGGAGAATGCGTCTATGAGAGAAAAGGGTGGAAACAGGGAGCGCGAGAAAAAAACAATTTGACTCAAATATAAGCCAGAGAAGTAGCAAAGAGTTCAGAAGGGGACGTTTTAGTAAAGTGGGCCGGGCTCTTACGGAGCTTCATCTTTACAGCCAATCAGCCTTTCGCGTTATGGTCTGGTAACAGTGTCAGGCGCCGGCTCTTTTAACAATCGGCTTCCGCGTTGACCGTAGGCCAACGCCACGAAACTCGTTGTTACGTAACAGCGTATAAAGAGTTACCTTAGCGAGATCAGCCTCCATCTTCATAGTATAGTGTTAGATAAGTTATCAGATATAGGGACATCAATTATAGTTGTTAGAATATGTATGGTAGCGCAAGGAATTGTTGGCTGGGGGGGCGGGGCGGAGGAGAGATGTTCACTAGAGCAAAGGTGGGGTGGGCGCGACAGCCCCACTATTTGTATATACAACTCTCAGATGTAGGGGACATCAGTTATGTTGTATTGGATAACTAGTTGCAAGTTCTCTGGAACGCGTACCGCATTTTAATATAATCTAGTTACGTAATGTACATATTCCGATTAAAGGGAGCCTTTCCGTATATAGGTTACCTCAGCTAGCTCAGGCCTCGCTGGCTCTGTTTCAAAGTCACTTAAGTACCGCTCCACAACGTTAATAATTAACTAATCAAATCCCAAATTCCCGTAACGAGCCAGCGAAACCTAAGTATTAATTTCCAAAAAAAGGCTTAATTAACAGATTTCCTTTTAATTTCTTTTATTTATTTATTTAAAAAGATATTAATTACGTAACTAATTTATTTTTAATAAGTTTAATATTTTATATAGCCGTTAAATGAAAGTGAATATATATATATATATATAAGAATTTTTTAATTTTGTTTCGACGGCAATTACAGTTTATATAGCCAAGTTTAGGTCGGGAAAATAAACGACCGTAACGCTCTTATAGCTGCGATAGCATAAAAATCGGTTACGCTATTATATACCGGACTTTCTTGATATATTCTATATAAAGAAAGTTTATATATTAGTTTTTTCGGCCGTATAGGTTATAGTTATTATATCGTAGTTATAAAAAAGTTAAAGTTAAGTCCGTTAATTAAGTCCGGAACGTTTTCGTAATTGTAACATAATAATTATAATCCGTACGGGTAAAAGAGTAACTGAACGGAATTTTCTCTTATTAAAAAGCTTATAGCAAAATGTTATATATAATAATTACGTTATTATAATTAAAAAGGCGTTTTGAACCTGGTTAACTTTAACTTTTTATAACTGCGACGTACTAATTATAATCGGTATGGGCGAAAACATAATTAAACGGCTTTTTTTATGTTAAATTATTTTAAAAACTTTATTTTATAAAAATAAATGTAATGATTATTACGTTATAACTATAAAAAGGGTAAAATTAGTTAAATTCTGAACGGTTTTTTAATTATAATAACGTAATTATTATATATAGCATTTTGTTATAAGTCTTTTAATATTAAAAAATCCCATTTAGTTATTTTTTTATTTGTACGGATTATAGTAATTACGTCGTAGCTCTAAAGGCGTTCCGGACTCGGTTAACTCTATTCTTTTTATAGGTGTAACGTAATAATTACCGTATTTATTATTTTAAAATAAACTTTTTACGGATAATTTAATATAGGAAAACCCCGTTTAATTATTGTTCTTGCCTATAAGGATTATAATTATTACGTCGTAGTTATAAAAAGATTAAGATTATTTAATCCGGAACGCTATTTTAGTTGCAATAACGTAATTATTATATATAACGTTTTATTATAACGTACAACATTATTAAACGGACCAAACTAATAAACGGATCAAAATCTAGCACCTTGTAACAACTAATCCAAATTACTTAATTATAACATTTTAAATCGATTTTAATTAATTAAACACTTTTTTATTAATTATTTTTTATAACTTTTTAACAAATGTACGTATTATATTAAAATTTATTGCGGTCGTTAAATTGTTATTTATTCTTTTTAAGCCGACCGTAACCGATTAACTTTAGTAATCATTAGCAACAGTTTTTCTGCTATAACTTACCTCAGCTAGCTTAGGCCTCGCTGGCTCTTTTTCAAAGTTAATCAAGTACTGCTCCACAAAGCTAAAAATTAACCAATCAAATCTCAAATTTCCGTAATGAGCTAGCGAAGCCTAAATATTTTATTGCAAAAGATAGGTTTCGTTTTACGTATCGCTACTAAAATTATTAACTTTTTTTCGAAATCTTTTAAAAGATTTAAGGATTTAAATAAACAAAATTATTATGTAATCAAATTAAGCCCGATAAATATGTAACTTTATATACGCATTAAATAAGAGCTAATATATATATAAAGATTTTTCGATTTTTTTTTACGGCAATTACAGCCAATATAACCAAGTTTAAGTCTGGAAAATGGGCGACCGTAACGCCCTTATAGCTACGATAATATAACCATCGGCCTCGTAATAATGTATCGAACTTCCCTGGTATATTTTGTCTGGAAAAAGTCCGTATATTAATTTTTTCGGCCGTACGGGTTATGGTTATTAGGTCGTAATTATATAAAGGTTAGAATTAATTAATCCGAAACCTCCTTTTAACTGTAGCAACGTAACTATCGGTCCCGTTATTATATACCGGATTTTTCTGGTATATTCTGTATAAAAAAAGTCCGTATATTAATTTTTCGGCCGTACGGATTATAATTATTACGTTGCAGTTGTAAAAAAGTGGGAATTAATTAATCCGAAACGCCCTCTTAACTGTAATAACGTAACCATCGGTTCCGTTATTATATACCGGATTTTCCTGGTATATTTTATATAGAAAATATCCGTATATTAATTTTGCGGCCGTACGGGTATTGATTATTACGTTGTAATTATAAAAAGGTTAGGATTAATTAATTTAGAACATTTTTTTAGCTGCGATAACTTAATTATTGGTACCGTTATTATATACCGGATTTTCGTAATATATTCTATATAGAAAAAATTCTGTATATTTTTTTTTTTTGGCCGTATGGATTATAATTATTACGTCGTAACCATAAAAAAGTTGGAATTAATTAAATTTAAAACGCCTTCTAAATTACGACAACGTAACTATTATATATAACATTTTACTATAAGCCTTTTTAAAATAATGCGATTTAAAAAAACCCGTTCAATTATTTTTTTAACTATAAGGGCTATAATTATTACGTGGCAGTCAAAAAGGCGTTTCGAACGAAAGATCTACTTTTAAAAAAAATTTAAATCATTTTTTTAATATTTTCATTAAATCAACCCCGATAGAAAGGTTATATACATAATTAGGCAGTCCTTTTAAAGCTATCTATAATAAAATTTTATTTTATTTTATTAAATATTTTTATAGTTATTATATTTGTAAATTTTTATAATAAATTTTTAAAACTATATATGGGAAATGCTATTATCGAGCCCAAATTTTTGCACCTCGTTATCAGGCTTTATTTTTAAGGTTTTGTTTTTTTTAGGAAGAATTTTCTTAATAAGGTTTAGTTGATATATTTAACGCTTGCAGGTATTTCTAGAGCCGAAAGCTCTAGCCACGGCTGCGTCTACGACGCAGCTCCAACTTCAAAAATAGGGCCTGATTTTAGTAAGGCAAGCTATAACCTTCTTGTTAATTAAAAAAACTTATTTATTTTTATATAGCAAATATTGCTTTTTTCAGGAAACGTTTATTTTAATTATTTAATTACGTAAATATTAAATTAATACGAAATTTAACCAGATACGCCCTGCCATATACCCTGCGAAATACCCCGTAACGCGCCATAATACGCCTTTACGCGCCCATTTAACGTACCTTTTAATACGTTTTATAACGCGTTTTTCGACGTATATTTTTAACGTATTAAAGCCGTATAAAAATATTTCCGTGTTTAAGTTAAAGATTTAATCGAAAATAATTATTTAATCGGTCGGCTTAGGTTGTACGAAATAAGAGTAATTTTAATTTAGACATATTAAAAAGTAATCGGTCGCGGATAGGTAAAAAAAAATAATGGCAATATAACGTCCGTAGTAAACTTTAATATTATATGTATATTTTAAAAAGAGTTAAAGATGGAATTAGCAAAAGGTATTTAATTAATTAGAATTGATTTATTATATTATAGTTAACCTATTTAGATTAGTTGTTGCGAGGTATTAAATGTTGGTCCGCTTGCTGGTTTGGTCGGTTTAATGATGTAGCATGTTAAGCTTTTCAAAGGTAATTTAATATAGAAAAGATTTTGTCTAATTATTTTTTTACTCGTACGGATTGTGGTTATTTCGTTATAATTATAAAAAGCTTGAGATTTTTTAAATCTAGAACGTCCTTTTAATTACGATAACGTAATTATTATATATAATATTTTACTATAACGTATTACAACACTAACCGGACTAAACTAGTAAGCGGATTAACGTTTAATACTCGTAACAACTAATAAATAACTTAACTATAATATATCAAATTAATTTTAATTAATCGCATACTTTTGTATTAATTATATTTCCTTTTCTTTTAAATATATTCATTATAATAAAGCTTTTTACGGACGTTATATTGTTATTATTTTCCTTTAACACGCTTACGAAAGATTACTTTTTAATGCGTTTAAATTAATATTATCTTTATTTCGTAGAATTTAAAGTTAACCGATTGAATCACTATTTTCGACCGAATCTTTAACCTAAATATTTCATTATTTTTTATGCGGTTTTAATACGTTAAAAATATAAGTCGAAAAAAACGTTATAAAATGTATTAAAAGGTACGTTAAAAGAGCGGATTAAGACACGTTAAAACGCACTAAGGCGCGTTATAAAGCGCTTCCCGGTGTATATAATAAGGCGTATTTAGCTTGATTTCGTATTAATTCGTTATTAACGTAATTAAATAATTAAAATAAATGTTTTTTAAAAAAGAACTTACTTGCTATATGAAATAAATAATGATTTTTAATAAGCAATAAGCTTGTAGCAAATAATTACTATTAATAACTGTTAAAGTTAAATAATTACGGTTCGGTTTAAAAAGAATAAATAATAATTTAACGTTAGTAATAAGCTTTATTATAATACTTATATTTTCTTATAAGCTATAAAAATAGTTAATAAAAAGCTATAGAAATAATTAAAATCGATTAAAAATGTGACCGTTAAATAATTTAAATTAATTATTATAAGGTATTAAATATTAGTCCGTGTGACGGCACTGGCAGCTGGGGCACGTCAGACCCCACTTTTGTACAGCTGATGGCAGCGCAGCCCTTAGCCTATTTAAGTGTGCCGTATAAGTGGTTATTCTTTTCCTTTTTCCTTCCTTTTTTTACCTTAAAATCTTTATTTATAACTTGCTAATAAACTAACGTTCTGCTGCATATAATGGCTATAATATTATTTTAAAGTTACTACTTTTCTTAAACCGAACGATTAATAAATACGGTATTATTAAATCCGGTAATTAATAAAACTTATTTCGTTAACCTAATAATTAATAAATAACGTACCATATCGTTAAAACATAACAACATAAAATAACGTATAAGACCAAACTTAACGAGCATAAGGATTTGCTTATTAAGAAGGTTTAAATATGCAAAAAACGATATACACCCGGATTTAACTCGAAAACTTGCTTACGGAAATATTAAAATACTAGACCCCAAAACCCAGACCCGACCGACCGGTAAATAACGATATATCGAAAATAAAAAAATTAAAAAAATTTATACTTACTTAAAAAGGTATTAAAATACCGATTAAACCGAAACCTTTAAGATAAAAGCTTTACTTATTAAATCCGACCGACTAGCAAATAACGATATACCGAAAATAAAAAAATAAAAAAAATTTACGTCTGTTTACGGAAATATTAAAATTCCCGATTCCGATTAACGGCCGTAACCTTTATTATATACGTCGAGTTACGATTTAATACGCCACGTTTACGATTACTTGCGCCCGGTTATATTATCCCGTTAATCGCCGTATTTTCGATTATACGTACCTGCCCTTAAAAAAGGGTAAATTTGATAGCTCAAAATTTTTAATAAAGTAATAACAAAATATTAAAAGTAAAGGTAGTAAGGAAAAAACGATACGACCGGTTAGTTAAATAACTGGCTAATTTTTAACTTAAATACTTTTTCCGTTCGTATACAAGTTTTTAAAAGGGGGTAATATGACGGCATTGGCAGCTGGGGCACATCAGACCCCACTTTTGTACAGCTGATAAAAGCGCAGCCCTTGGCCTATTTAGGTCTGCCGCACAAGTGGCCATTTTCTTCCTTTTTCCTTCCTTTCTTCACCTTGGAATCTTTGTCTATAACTTGCCAATAAACCAGCGTTCTGCTACATACAATGGCCGTGACAGTCCGTAAATTAGTTTAGTCCGTTTAATAGTGTAGTACGTTAAGCTTTATAAGAGGAAATTAATATAGACAAAGTCCGTTTAATTAAGTTTTAACCGTACGGGTTATAATTACAACATCGTAGATATAAAGGCGTTCCGGTTAAAATTATTTATTAATTAAAATTTTGAACTATTTTAACTTTTAACCTTTATATAACGCTTTAATCAAAACTATTATTATATTAGCAGAAAAAGGTTTTAATTTTATCTGAAATTTTAAAAATTATAATATTAAAAATTTATAACGTTTTATATAAGTACTCCGGACATATAACTATTCCGGAGGGTTTTTAACATATTTTAATAACCGAACTTAAATTAATTATTTCTTAACATTCATAATATAAAACGGCTTATTAAAAAACGAAAATAAACCTAGCCGTTTAAAGCATAAAACGAAACCCGAAACTTAATTATACAACATTTAGTTTTATATATAAAGCCGTAAAACTTATGTTATAACCAACCAAGCTTAGCTTATTGGCAGACGGTCGGAGGTTGAGAAGATTATTTCAGATATAAGACTTTGGATCACGTAATATGGATTCGAATGGATTTCCGGATTTAAAAGGATCTATATATTTAAAAGGTATAGATCCGAAAGGATCTTTAGATTTATAAGGATTTAATTTATTTATACGGTATAAATCCGAAAGGATAAACGGATTTATACGGATTTTAATTAAAATATATACGTATATTATTTTTCTAACTTAAATAATATCAGTTTGTAATATAATTTCGTTCCTTAAATTATTTACGGTTATTTATTATCATTAAACGTAATTATTATTTTATTATTTAAATTTTTATAATATTGTTGTTAACATAAATTATGTAATAGGGTTTAATAGTTAATTATCTTTATAACCGTTATACGTTATAAGCTTTTATTTAATAATATTATATAACTTTATATAATATTTAATATTGTTATAATATCGACTTATATTTCGGATAACATTATTTAATAACGTTATTGAAAAGTTACCCGATTTAAAGATAAGGTTAAATAATTTAAATATTAACCTAAGGCCAAAGTATTAATTATAATAATTACCAAAATTAAGGTTAAGAAATCAGAACGTTACGATAAACACGGAAACGTTTAGATATTTCTTATTGAAGCTAAAAAGTACCTTCGATTTTTAAATTCAAAAAATTTACCGTATTAAATTTTTACTATAATAACTTACCCTATTAAAAACGTTATAAATTAATTCGAGCTTATTATGCGAAATTATTTCCAAATTAAAAAATCCAAGACAAAGAATTATTAAAAAAGTTTTTAAATATTATGTTAATTTCGAAAAGAAATTCCGACATAATTTGTTAATCCAATCGAAAAATAAAACGTAATTTAGAAACTTTTTTAATTTCGATAAAAGAAAGTAACGTTTAAATATATTATAATATTTAAAGGCTATTTATTAAAGGCGGATACGGAAGCGATAAAAACGATATTATAATTAATATATTTTACAAAAGAATTTAAAAAAGACGTTAAAGACGAATTAATTTAAAAAAAACCGGATTATAAGTTTTAACAAATATATTGCCGCGGGCGTAAAAGTCGATTGCCGGCAGTTTCAAAAACGACAAAAAAAAGGATATTTTATTCTGAAAATAGGATACCTTAAATTTAGTTAACAAAAACGTAATTCGGTTTTAACTTCCTACGGAACTTATCCAGAACTTATAAAGTTAAAATTATTTGATTTAAAAAAAGTTTAATCCCGTATTATAATTACCGACAATAAGGATATATTACATAACAACATAAAAGCTAAAAGTAATTATGATAATAAATTCCCGCTTTCGAAAGCTAGCAGCGGAGAGAAACCAGCAACAAAAAGACGATTAATATAATTTACGTTCGAGATATTAATAACCTTTTACGAAAAATATAATAAGGATTCAAGGAAGTTAAAAAGCTGTCCTAAGTAATAATTAAAAATTACTTTTATTAAATTAATTTTTATAAATTAACTTTAAAAGCATAAAGAATAAAAAGAACGTAGAAAAATAAAATTTACTTCTTTAATTATATCGACGACAAAAGAGAAATAATTAAACAATATTTAATACTTAAATGAAAAAATATTAAAAATAAAACGAAAACCCATATCTGAAAAAGCCCGATCGATACGAAAGATTTTATACCGTTAACTGCAAATAATATTAATACAAAATATAAAAAGATTATAAAAAATATATCGTACAACGAATTATACGAATATAGCGATAAAGCTTTAATGGTAATAATTAAATAAGTAATAATCCGAAAAATTAGCAATAATACCAATATTGAAAAAAAGTAATAACTTATAACGAAATTAATTAATTAGTTATATTTAAAAGTTGACCAAAAAAAGTTGCTTTATAAAAAACCTTTTTTGATATTACGATTAATATAATTACTAAACGTAAAAAAAGTTAATTAAAAGGATAATAAAAAATATTACCAAAATATAATTACGGACTTACAAGTTTAATTAACGTTCCTTAAAAACCTAATAAAATAACGCGCTTTTTAAAAAGAATTTAAATTATTCTTTTTCTACGGAAACGAAATTTTAAAATTAAAATATACCATTAAAAAAGCTTTTTAAAAGCAAATTACCAATTTGAAAACCACGTTATAACGACAAAATAAATACTTATAACAGCTATAAAAGCTAAACAACAATTTTTAAACGAATTTCAAAATTCAAAAATAGCTTAAAAGATTAACGTTATCTATAAAAAAGCTTTAAGCTAGCAAAAAAAGTAAAAATAAATAAAAATACCTTAAAAAAGGTTTATTGAAATGGAGCAGGGTGCAGGATCGGACATATGGCCTGACCGATCAGTTAGTCAGGACCCGTCATGTACTTCTAGCAGTTCTTTTCGCCGGGCGCAACCCCGAGACACTCACCACTTATCATTCATAGTTTTGCTTTTGGACTGGTCTCAATACCAGAATACAATTTGCGTTGCCTTTATTATCTCTTAAACCCTGGGCTCATTCGTGATACGCTTTTCGATTATGCACTAATCAGGACCAAATCTTCCCGTCCCAATTTATCTGGCTGCCAAGGAAAGAAGATTAGCTTTAGTTAGCTGCCGAGGCAACTTTCGATCTTCGATTATAAAACGGAAAAGATAAAATCTTAATTAAAAGTACGATTACGATTATAATTATAATTACGATTACGCAAACTTAATAACGACTTACGGTAAATAACTAATAATTACGATAATAACATAATTTTTTTTTAATTAAAAAAAATTATTAAATTATTTAAATACGATATTTTATTTAAAAATATAATTTAATTCGGAAAACGGCAAAAAAATATAAACGCGGATAATAAATAATATCTGAACCTGGCCTAATTATTTAAGTTTTAAACCGATTATATAATTTAGAATATTATATATATTAATAAGAAAATTACGTAATAAAATAAATTATAAAAATTAATTAATAAAGGTTAAAAAAATTAAAATTACGTTATTAATAACGTAATTATTAAAATCTAGTTTAATTAAAATAAATATAATAATAACAGAATTAACGATATAAATCAAATAATAAATATAAATAAATAAAAGAATAAAGTTATAAAATTATTTACTTTATATATAAAAAGAAAATATCCGAAAAAAGAATTTTTTTAATACGATATAAAAATTAAAAAAAAAAACCTTACGTAATGAATTTTTAAATCTTTTTAAAGATAATTGGATAATATTTAATTTAATTATTATTAAACGGTATTATTTAGATTTTCTTTTATTAAGTTTAAATATTATAACGTTTAAATTAATAATAGAAATGTTAATTAATAGATTAAAAAAATACGATTAAATAATTAATAACGGAACATTAATTAAAATAAAGTTATCAACTTTTTAAATCCGATAAAAAAGGAAAGTATATTTAAAAAAATTATTACGGATAATTATTTATTTTATATTTAAATATACCTCCATTAAAATAATATTTTGTCATATAAATAGTTTAAAAATTAGTAATATTAATTAATTTAAAATAAATTTTAATAAATTGTTAAAGGTTTATTAAAACTGTTTAAAATTATTATTTAGGTTGAATTATAATACGGATTATTTTTAGCATTAAATCTCCTTAATTTTACGAAAAATTAAAATTCTATTTTAAATATAACTATTTAATAGTAATTAATAAAGAACCTTTATAATAATAAGCTTAATAATGTTAATCCCCGGAATAATAATAATCCGATCGGATTTTTAAAGTTTATTAAAGATTTAAATATATAAATAATTTTTAAAATTATTATTAAAATATCGAAAAAAAACGATTTTAAAAAAATACGAATTTTTAAAGTTATTTATAAGGTTTATAATATTTATACCGGACGTTATATTTTTCGTATAAACCGATTAACCTAAATACGGTTTTTTTATATTTATTATAAATAAGTTTTCGGGTTTTATAATTCTTTTAAACCCGTTAACTTATCCGACCCTTTATTTTTTAAAAACCGAAATTATTAATTAAGTAAAAAAAAATTATTAATTTATATAAAAAATATAAACTTACGAAATTTAAAATATTTATTAAATTATTATTTTAAACGGATAGCATTAATAGAAAAACCCGAATTAAAGCAGTTATTAATAAAATAATTAAATAGGATAAGGTAATTAAAATTATTTTATAAAATTTTAAATTACAAAATTTAAAATAAATTCGGATTATTAAAAATCGATTAAAAATTTTAATTAAATAAACTTAACGGAATAATTTTGATCAAATTTATAATTATTATTTACAATATACCGTTAAATAAAAAACGTTTTGGAAAAAGTTAAGCAAAAAAATAATTAATTAATAAGAACAAATATACCGAAAGCTTATTAAAAAGGTTATTAACCGTTTATTTCGAAAAAATTATTAATAACTTAAATATATAACTTAAAAACCTATACGTAACAATTTATAATAATGCTTTGATATTAATTAAAAGCTAAGCTATAAATAAAACTCCATTTTTTAAACATAAAGAACGTAAACGATAATATAAAAACGTCCGTTTCGATATTAATTAAAAAAATAAAAATCGGCTTTATGCGGCCTAGCAGCCTAAGTAATAACGATAAGAAAACCCTTATCTACGATAATTATTATCGAATTAAACTAATTAAATATCGGAAATTACGAACGCGTTATAAAGGTTAAAAATTAACCAAATTTAATAAAAATAAAACTTCGAAGTTTTTAAAAAGGAAATAAAAACCCGAAAAGTTATCCGGCTATTATAATATTATATTCCGTTAAAATAAAAGGTACTTTGAATATATAATAATAATACCGACCCGTCGATTAGTGTAATTAACTTCCAGCCGGATAAATTTAATTAATTAAGTTTTTACCGTAAACGAAATAAATATCGAAATTAAAAAAGTTATCGAAACGGTTATTAAAATCGTAATAAACGCTTTAATAATTTTAATTAAGGTATTTATTAATTTTATTAAAAGTTTAATTATAATATATAAAAATACCGTTTATTTATTCATATAGAAATTATACGATTAATTTTACTTACCGATAATAATTATATTATTTTCTTTAAAACTTTAAAAAATAAAGTTATTTTAAGTATAATTTAATTTTTTTTATTTTTAAAAAATTAGGCGATTAAATAAGAAATTTTAATTTGAAAAAAGATTTTAAAATAAATTTATAATTTATTCGCTTTTTTTATCCGATTTAAAAAGAAGATACGGTATTTTAATCGGCAAAACGACATTTTCTAAGGCGTTAATAGTTAATTAATTAATTCCGATCAGGATATTATTAATTTAATTAAATTTTAAAAACATATTACGATTTTATAACTAAATTGAGAAAAATTTAAAATTATTTAAACTAAGGTAATCAAAATGAATATAATTAATTTCGTCGACCATAAAAAAACCGTTTTATAAAAAAGTACCTTTATACGAATAGTTATAAAGTAACCCCGTTAAAAGCAAAGATATCCGTTATTTGAAAAAAATCCGAACCTTAAAAATCGATAACTTAATTAATTAATAATATTTATTAGCGTTATAATAACTAAACGATTTAAAAATTAAAAAAAAAAATTTTTAAAGGTATAAAAAAATAAAACTAAATACAAAATTAACGATAATAATTTAATATTTAAAGGATCTGCATTTTATAATATAAAAGTTAATATTTAAATAAATAACATTTTTCGGTTAAATATTAATACCTTTTAAATAAACGATATTATTTAAATGGATAATATTTTTATTTATAAAAATTTAATTAATAAATATGTAATTAAATTCTTTTAAAAAAAATCCGAAAGAACTTTAAAAGAAAGTTTAAAATTATTTAATCCGAATTGATCTAAATTTATTCCGATTTCGGAAAAGCTTTTAAAAACTTTATAGTTATTAAAACTTTAAAGGTATTTGGTTATAAAAATACGGAAACGATTAAAATAACCGAAATTAAAGTACGAAAATTAAAAGCTTTAAAAATAAAAAAGAATTTTAAAATTTTTTATTATGGATATCGGTTATAAAGCAAAAAGTTAAAAAGAAGCCAGAATTTTGTCGGTTTAATAATATAGCCCAGTTAAATATATTATTCCGTTATTTAAATTAGCAGTTAAAATGGGTTATAAAAGCGGTAAAGATTTTATTAGTAAAGTTATTAATATTAGAATTAAATTTAGCGTTATTATTACGTAGTACGTTAAATGATATGGATTAATTATGCAATAAATACGAGTATTATTTATAAACTTTAATTTTTTAAAATTTCTTTTTTTAAAAATATTAGTAAGGTATCCGTTTAATTAAATTAGCCGATTAATTATTATTTTTTATTTATCGTTAATAATTATTAATTACGTAATTTTTAATATTAGAACTTAATTTTATAATTAAATCGAAAATAATATTAAATATAAACCCGGACGTATTAAAAGAAACTTTAAAATTTAATCCGTTAAAAATTATTATTTTTTTAATCTTTATTAAAAAAGTTACGTATAATATCCGTATTTATAAAAAGTTTAAAAAAACCAGTCGGTAAAATAATAAGCTGCTTTATTAGCGAAAACAGGTTTATAAATAAAAATAAGGACGAATTTGTTATAAGCTTTTACGTTTTTTCGATTAATAATATATATATTAATTAAAACTTTAAAATAATTTAAAAGTTATAAATAATAAAATAAAATCCGGAAATATTATTTTAAATTAATTTAATGTTAAAAAACTTATATATATTTTATATAAAATATTATAAAATATAATATAATAAAAAATTAAGAATAATCGGACCGTATAAATTAATACGATATATAAGCCGAAATATAAGAAAGTAATCTTAATCGATAATATATTATTAAATAGATTAATATTATTCAGAAACCCGGATTAAGAAGTTAAAAAGTTTAAAAAGGTTTAGAAAGTTATTAATTAAAATAAAATAAAAATTCGATAAATTTAATATATTACTATTTGCTTTATTTTTTAGGTTTATTATTATATTATAAAATATCCAATTTATTATGGAAAAAATTAAGGTTATTTTTAATTAATTTAGAGACAAATTAAATTGTATTAAAAAGGCCTTTTTTAAAAAAATGCTTTTTTGCAAAAAGGCTACCTTAACCTGAAATTAGCAAAATTATAATAAAATTAAATCGAATATTATACTGGATTATAAAATCCGGATAATTTCTTATAAAGTATAATAAATTAAAGGTATAATAATGCCGGTTAGCTTTAAAAATTAATTAATTAATATATTATAAATATGTATCTAGCAAAAAATATTCGAATAATTTTATGCCGTATATAAATATACTTAGTTTTTTGTTGAAAAAAAAGAGAGTAACTTATAACTGATTAATTTTACGATTAAACTGAATATTATTACTTTATGCGATGTCTTTATGCCAAAAAATTACGACGAGTTTTTGCGGATTTTGTTATATATTTATTAATTACCTTAGTAAATTTTTTTTCCGTTTATAATTAAATTATATTAACCTTTATTAATAAAGATTTTATTATTTTTGTTATACCTTTAAAACTTTTTAAATATATTAATATATTTATAAAGTTTATTATTTTTATGGCTTATTTTTGTTACGTAATAAAAAATACTTTTAACCATTTAATGCCCGATATTATCCGGCTAATTAGCGACGACGTCGATATTAAGAGCTTAAAAATAAAATATAACAATAAAAAGATTTTTTCCGGGATTTGGTAATTTATATATAAATATATTATTAATATAAATAAAACCTTTTTTAACTGTAAACTTGTTAATATATCTATTAATATAAAAAAGTTTTAATGGTACCAAAAAATAACCGTTATAGTCGGATTGTTTTACGGAACGAATAAACGGCAACCGGATATAATTAAAGTAAAAAAAAATCTTAAAAATTTCGTGAAATAAAAACGTTTCGAAAATTAAAGTTTCTCTAGGTATCGTTATTTATTATCGGATTTTTGTTATATATTTCGTTATTAAAACCGAATTCTTTATACGTCTATTCCGGAAAAAAAAATTTTATTTAAAAATTTGATTAAAACCGTATTATAAAAGATATAAAAAAAATAATCATTATTATCCCGACCTTAATTATTTTAAATTATAATTTTATTATAGGAAAACTTATTATAAAAACGGACGTAAATAAAAACGGGTTTGGAAATATTTTTAATTAAATAATTTATAATATCGAATATCCTGCGTATTTCGAAAGTAATATTTGGAAAGGCGTTAAGCTGAATTAAAATATTAGTAAATTGGAATATTAAGTTATTTTTAAAATTTCAAGGAGATTTCGAAACTATATTTACGGAATCCGATTTATATTAAAAACCGACGTTAAAGTATTAATAATTTAAATTAATAATATTTTAAGTTTTTTATTTAAAGTTATATTTATCCGTTAAATCTTTTGGATAAAAATATTCGATTTCGAAATTAAACATATTTTTAGCCAAAAAAATTTAATTGCCGATAATTTATCCCGAAAACCGTTTAAAGTTTTTAATACGTTAAACGATTAATAAAAAAAAAATCGATAATTTTATTAATATTTAATTAAACGTTATTCGGTTTAATTTTATTTTAACCGGTATAGCCTTAATTTTTATTAAAACGAATAAATAAAAACCTTTTATTAGGAACTAGATTAAAAGTTACAAAAATATGTTAAATTCTTTATAATACTGAACCTTTTTAATTAATTACGTAAAGCCTTAATAAAACAAAACTATTTTTAAAATTAAAACGTTAAATTATTTTATTCAGAATAAAGTTTTATAATGTAAAATGGATAAACGATACGGCAGCCATAAAATTATCGATACAAAATAAAAATATTTCGTAATAATTAAATAATATTATAAAAATTATAATTATAAAGAACGAAATTTAATTTATTGTCGTATAATAACTTTTTATTACTAGCGCGAAATATTTAGCCATATTCGGAGGATAATACGGTCGTTTATAAAATGTTAAAAGGTAATTAATTAACGGTTCGGAAAAAGTTACCGCTTTTTATAACTTATTAATATAGTTATTATTTAAATAATCGATGTTTAATTTATATCTAACGATAACGGTTATAAAGTTACGGTCGAAACGAAATATAAATTAATTAATTATTTAGAAGTTAAAACTTTACGTTTTGCAACGTTAGTATTAATTAAGAAGTTTTTAAATAAGTATATCTTTTACTAATATAATATCCCGATTAAAATCAAAATACATAATAACTTTAAAAATAAAAGCGAAATAATTAAAACCTGCAATATATTCAGGATTTAACGAAAGGTCGAAACTATATATGCCGTATAACTATAAGGCTTAATTAAAAAGAATACGTTTTGATCGTTGAAGGTTTAATAAAAACCACGAATAATACCGGTAAAAAATAAGTCAAACTTTTACCTAAAATAATTTTTGCCGATAATACCATTATAAAAAGTTACGTCCTAAGCCCGTATAAACTACTATACGGATAAAAAACGCTTTTACCGATTGAAATAATCCTGCTGATATAAAGAATTATAATATAAAATCCTAATATTTTAAAAAAAAAAATTTAATTATTTAAAAAATTCGATTTTTAAAAAAGAAAGTTAAAAACGTCACCAAAGTTACCAAAATTATTACTAATTAACGTTATAAAGTTATTAAATTAATAAACCAAAAAAACCGAAATAAAATAAAAACCAAATTTTTAAAAATAAACAATCTAATGTTATTATATAATATGCCTTAATATATAAATATGTCCAAAAATATAAAGCTTAAATATCGTTAAACTGGCCCGTATTTAATTAATAATATTATTAGTTTAAGTATTTATTATTTAAAAAAGATTAATAAAATAAAGTTATAAAATTTTTTTTTATTAATAAATTATAATAATTTATAAAAAACGAAAAAGGATATTGAAAGCCGATTAATTTATAAAAAAATGACTAAACGAAACCATTGACCGACTAGCCTAACGATAAAATATCGGATATCTTTAATATTATTAATATTAAATTACCAGAAAATTAGTAACCCAAAATTTCAAAACTTATAAAAACAAATATTAAAGTGCAAATACTTAATAATCGATTCGAAAATTACGGAATTATAGATAGAAATAATATACCGAAAACGAACGGATTAAAAAAACGGAAAAGATTAATATAATTAATTACGAAAAACTAAAATATAGGAACCTTATTAGGCCCTATTATTACCGTACCCATTACTATCTTATACGATACTTACCATACTTTACTCATAATTAATACATTTAATTATATTTACCTAGTATAAAAAATCCAAAATATGCTTTTTAATTTTATTCCGAAGCTAATTTCCAATAAATATTTTTATAATTAAATAAGTATCTTTATAAATATCCTTTTTAATTTAAAATAACCATTTATAATTCGCCTTCAAATTTTCGGATCGATTATTCCGGAAAGTATAATTATAACTTTCGATAAACTTAACGTAATTATTATAAAACTTTTTATAAATTCCGGAATCTATTAATATTTAAAAAATAAATATATATTATAATAATTAAGTTACTTTAATATTCGATAGTGTCGTTTACATAATTCGTACGGAATAATATTAAATACCTTAAAAATTTAAATAAAGAAGTTAATAATATACCAAAGGTTTTTAATAAACAGTAATATAAAACCCGTAAATCCGGCCCGAAATATCTTAATATATATAAAATAAAACGGTAACTTTTTACTTTCGTTTTAAAATATAACGATTATATTAAATTAAATATTTATAATTATTTAAAAGCTTTCGCTCTTAATTTATTATTGTATATACCGACCGGTAACTATACCGGCGACCAAACTGATAAATATAACCCTAAACATTTTATATTAATTAATAAAATTTCGTTAAAAATATTATAAAAAAAAATATTTACCTTAATATATTTAAACGTTACGTAATATGTAATACTTTAATCGTTCTAGAATTAAATTAATTCCCGTTAACGCCCAATTTAAAAATTGAAAAAAAACGTAATATTTTAATATTTAAAAATAGCTTAAAAAGCCGATTAATAATATGCGGACTTATTAGAATAATCGATACCGTTAACGAAAGCCCCAAGAAAATATTATAAGGTTAAAATATTTTAAAAGGTAAAAAGATTACCGATATTAATTAGCGGTTACCGGTTATTTGTTTAATAATACCTAGAATTAAGCTGGGCATTAAATTTCTTATTATTTTAATTAACGGTAATATATATTAAAAAGGCTAAAGTTTAAAAAATCGTAAATTATCCATAACCGGTATTTTAAATAATAAAGTATCCTAATTAAATATTATATTACAAAATCTGTATTAGAAAAAAAAGGTTAGTTCGTAAATAAATATTCGGCGATACATTAAATTTTAAGGTTTACGGATATTATTAAAGTTATATAAAAGCTTAATATTCCGATTAATAATTAAGTTTTTATCGGTACGATAAATTGCAAATTTAAAAAATATGGTTATATTTAATATAGTTAGGACCTTATAACGCTAAAGAAAAATAAGTTCGAATTTACGTATATTTTGTTTAACCATACGATTAACGGGCTTAGTATTATTAAAACCTGATAACTTATTACCTAATCCGGATTGCTTTTTAATGAATAACTTTTTTATAAGGTCGATAAATTTATTTAAATCTACATTTTTAAGAAAGCTTTAAGTATTATATAAGTTTAATAATTTACGGGAATTTATAATAAATTAAATAAAATAACGGGAATAATTATATATATATTTATGTATATATTAGGTTTTAAAAATAAATATAATCGAGAAAACAAAGTTAATATAATTTTATAAATCAGAAGTTATAAAAAAAATATAAATATAAAATTAATTACATAATTAATTCAAGAAACGTACCGACAACTATATCCCTTTTTATATAATATCGGATAAAATTATTCAAAGTTTCCTCGGCGTATATATTTTTTATAACAAAATTTAATATATTAACTTTATATATACCTAATTAAGTACGCATATAATTCGGTATTATTTTTTAACGAATTTTTATATTTATATAATTCCTTATTTATAATTTATTTATATTTTTACATATTTATATTTATATATACCTGTATATTATATATTACCTTTATTTATTATTATTATTGCTCTTAATTATTATATATCGTTTAAATTATATTTATATATTTTAATTAGCCCAGTATTAATTATAATATCGTCGTTTAAAAAGCGTATTATGTAAAATAAAAACGAAAAATCCAAAAAGTTAAATATATTATATTTTAAAGATTTTAATTAATCTGCTAATATACCTGGATAGGATATCGATAATATAAACGGCGTATTATATAAAATATATAATAAAAACCGTATCTTTTATTTTTTTATAATAACAATTCCGGAATTATACTTTAATCGATTTATTTCCATTACCTTATATAATAAAGGTAGTACCCGTTTATAACGAAAAGCTATTTTACCTTCTTTATAATCCGATAAACTTTAAAGTAACGTAATATCGGCCGGATTATAACAAATTTTAATAATTATATAAAACGAAAAATATTTACGATTATAATATATTATAATAAATATTTAAATAATCGTTATAAATACTTTACCCGGAATTATAGCCGTTATTCCAGAAGCTGAAAGGGTAATTAATAAAAGTTAGGTTAGTATTATTTTTAATAAAACAAAAAAAGTAATTCGGGCCTTTAATCCGGAATACGTTTAATTTATTATTTAATTTAAGATATTAATCGGTAACAAAAAAAAAAAAGGTTATTAAGTTAATACGTTATATATCCGATTAAAAAGAATTATTATGCTTTTTAATATTTGCCCGTTCGAAAAACGTATAAAATTATTTTTGCAAAAATATCGAAAAGCTTGGAAGGATTTAGCTTTTACTAACCCGCCTGTACCTATAACGATCGCCAATATACCATCCTAAAATATATTTTAAATTTACGGTTTATAAGTTACTTACGTATTTTACTTTATTATTTATAATTTAAATTAATAAAGTAAGTTCAAATAATTTAAAAAGGTTATTATATAAAATAACATAAAATAAATAATTAAAAGGTACTTTAAGTTTAAGTGAAAAAGAAACGATATTTTAAGGTTAGTAAAATTATAACCTAGCAAATCTTTATCCCCGTTTAGCGATAATAATAAAAAGCTAAATACCGATAAAGTTTTAAATTTTAAAAATAATTAATAATTAAGTTTAATTTCCCCTAATTAAAGAAATTAAAACTTTAAAATGTTAACTTCACGAATTACCGTAATTCCGATACCTTTTTTACAACTTATTTATTTTAAAAATATATTACCGATATAACCCACCAAACCTATTTTTAAAACGAAATATAAGCTTCAACCGGCCGGAAGTAATTAACGAACATAAGTAATAATAAACGGCCGGTATAATATACCGTATAAATAAGTAAAAGATATTTATAAAATAATAATATAGCAACCGGAGCTATATTTCCCTTAAAGTTAGCCAGGTTGGCCCAAATACAAAGCCTCGATTATTAAGCAAAAAAAAAGGATAAAATATGAAAGGAAAAAAAGAAAACTAAATAACGAGAAAATTTGGCTAAACGTAAAAGACGAAGTCTTAAATTAAAAAAGTTAGAAAATAAACCGCGTAAGGGGTAACTAAATTAATTAATAAGTTTTATATATTTCATAAAACTAGAAGTTAATTAGGTTAAGTTTTTATTTAATTATTTCTTAAAACAAATTAAGAACAATTTTATTTAAGAAAAAAGGGTTAAAATAAAGTAGGGTGCAGGGTTGGATATATGGCATAACCGATTAATTAATTAGGACCCGTTATGCATTTTTAGCCGTTTTTTTCGCCGGGCGTAACCCTGAAACATTTACTATTTATCATTTAGAGTTTTACTTTTGAACTGGTTTTAACACCAGAATATAGTCTGCGCTGCCTTTATTATCTTTTGAATCCTGGGCTCACTCGTAATACGCTCTTTGATTATGCACTGATCAGGACCGAATCTCCCCGTCCCAATTCATTATACATAATAAAAGTAGTAAAAAGAAATTAATTATAATATAAATACGAATGAAAAAAAATTAATATACCGTATTAATAAATTGAGGAACTATATAAGGAAACTACATCGCTTTAAAGATAATAAAGAAATTATAATTACTATAACGAAATAAAGAAGATGTTGACAAAATTAAAAATGCCGAGAATCAGATATTTAATTACGATAATAAATAAATTAAACGCAAAATTTATTTCTTTAAATTTTTATAAAAGAAATTTTAAAGTAATCAATTTCAACATTATTTTAATAAAAAATTATAACATAATCCTCGGACTACCTTAATTAAAGAAATATAATCCAATTATTAATTAAGAAATTAGCTAAAATTTCTTTTTATCGATATGCAAAATATAAACGACGTAAAATTTTAATATTCGATTAATAAGATTAGCAAATATAAATATAAAAACAATATAAAAACCTTACTACATAAAAGAATAAAATATGTAATAAATAAAAAGTATACTAAGAAAATACCGCGTATTATTATAAACTTTAAAATACGATTTCGGCAAATAAATAACAACCTAATATTAAAGCCTAAAAAGATACTAAAATAGATAATTAAAATATTACCAAAATATTATAAATACAAAAGGTTATTTGAAAAAAAACCTAAAAAAAAAGTATTACCTTATAATAAATAAAACCAGAAAATAATTCTTAAAAATAATAAAATAATTAGTTTTACCTTATTTATAATCTAGACTCAATAGAATTAAAGGTATTATATAATTACCTCGAAAATAACAAAAAAAAGGCTATATACGACGTTCCAAATTATCAGCAGGATACCTGATATTTTGCGTACCCAAAAAAAATGAAAATTACGATTTATTATCGATTAGAAACAGCTTAACGATATTACTATCAGATATAAAATCCGATTATTATTAATTGCCGAAATAAAGGATCACTTATACGAAATAAAATAATTTATATTTGTAAACTTAAAAACAAAATATAACCAAATATAAATTAAATTAAGTAACGAATAAAAAATAATTTTCAGAACCAATTACAAACGTTTCAAATATTTTATTATACCTTTTAAACTTATAAACGTAGCGGCAACTTTCTAGCAAATAATTAATGACGTAGTACGAAAATATTTAAACATTTTCGTTATATGTTACCTCGACCATATCTTAATTTATTCGAAAATAAAAAAGAAGTATACAAATTATATTTACAAAATCTAACAAATATTGCAAAATATTAATTCCTTAATTAACGCCGAAAAAAGTACCTTTGATATACAAAATTTAAAATACCTAAAATATATTATTATCCTTAAATATATTAAGATAAAGCTTAAAAACTTAGAGTAGTTAAAAGAAATTTATTATTTGTCAAGGTGAAAGAAATTTAAACATTTTTTAAATTCCTTTAATTATTACAAAGGTTTTATACGTAACTTTAATAAAATAATTATACTATTAAGAAAATTTACCAAAGAAAAGCATTTAAATAAATATTAAAAGAAATAAAAAGCTTTTTAAGAAATTTCAAATACTTTAACTAATAAAGCAATATTAATTATTTTCGATTTAAAATAACTAATTAAATTAAAAACTAATACTTTAAATTGCGCCTTAAAAAAAGTAATTAAATATCGGAACGATTAGAAAAACCTTTACCTTATTACCTTCTGCTTTTATAAATTACATAAAGCCGAATTAAATTATTTTATATACGAAAAAAACTTTTAGCGATTATTCACATTTTCAAATCATTTAAATATTATTTTCAAAGCAATATGCACCAAATTAAAATATATACGGATTACAAAAATATTATACACTTTTTTATAATATAAAAACTACGCGGAAAATCATTACGTTATATAAAATATCTTTTTAAATTTGATTATATTATAATTTATCGTAAAAAATCAAGAACTAATAAAACAAACGTATTTAATAAACGATTTAATTTAAAGAAACTTAAAGTTAAAATATAACCAATAATATTTAACGTAATACCGGAAACTTATTTATAATAACGACAAATTATTAGGATTAAAAAGATTCTAACTAATATATACTAACGTATACAGCAATATTATGATAATTTACCTGAAAAATCACGAACAAACAAAATTTAAATATTAAAAAAGCTTTAAAAAAAAATCTAATACGAAATATATATAAATATTAATTATATAAACACTCAAAAATCTACAAAACCTTAAAACGCTTATAACAGCTATATTACTTGCCTAAAATAAAATTAATCGTATAAAAAGTTATATAACAATATAACATTTACGCTAAAACAGAAATACGATAATATAAGCCTTACGACAAGCTATAACTATTATTAATCGTAAAGTTATTATAAAATTCTATTATATTTAATTCTATTATTAAACTTTTTATATTAAAGAGTTTAGTTACAAAAACATATTAAAACAGTATCTTCGGCATTATTAATCGATTTACGAATTTCTTTTATTTCTTACCTTAAAAACAAAAATATCGTTATAAAATAAGTTATATATATTTTCCTTAAATACATTCTAAGTACCTATAAACCTTTAACGGAAATTATATTTAATAAAAGCTAGATGTTTATTTAAAATTCTGGCAACAATTAATAACTTAATTTAAACTAAATTACAAATTATTTAACGTATTTAAACCCTAAATAAACGGATAAACAAAAAGAATTATTTAAATACTAAAAATGTATTTACAATATTATATTAACTATAAGCAAATTAATTAAGTTAAAAAGTTACTAATTATATAATTAACCTATAATACCAGTTATTGTAAAATTATTAAAACGATATCAATAATTAGTAATTTTGGTTTTATACCAAAAGCTTACAAAACTTTATTTGAAAAATTAACTAATATTAAAATAGTTTTAAGATTGAAACAATTAAAGCAATTATATACCGAAATAAAGACAAAACTTAAATTTATACGTAGCTAAATAAGCAAATATAATAACAAAAAAAGGTTAAAAAATTAACCTTTTTCGGAGAAAAATAGGTTATTTAATTACAAAAAACATCCAAATTAAATATCTTAACGAAAAGATTACCTTTAAATATATTAATTTATATAAAACTATTAAAAAAATTTAAAAAGATTTTACGAATTAAAATTATTATTGAAAATCAAATTTTATTTAATTTTTTATATTTCCTTAGTCGAATTAGTAACAAATACGGTTAAAATTAATATGAGGCAAAACGAAAAAGTTATAAAAAACGTACCGGTTTATAAAGCAAAGAAAGTATTAAATATACGAAAATAGGCTAAATATACTTAATATCTGGTTAAATTAAAAAGTTACCTAAATTCTGAAAAGCTTTAAAAATTTATAAAAAAGTTTATAAATATATAACGCTTTTTAATTTTTTTTTATTAATGCTAAAACCGCCGGAATTAAGAGTATCTTAATTTACGTTATTATCCAATAAAGTCTAATTAATCTATTAAACTTTTAAACTAATCGATTTTTCGCAATTTAAACAATTTAGGTAACTTACGTAACCGTTTTAGTGTTTAATGTCTTTTTTTTTTTTTTTTTTAAATTCGTTTAAAAATTAAAATCTGCGATTTATTATTTCGATATTTTTAATACGAAACATCTTTCGTTATTAACGTAGTCGCTAAAAGGAACAATTATTTTATTTATTTATTTTGTAATTAAAATAACCGCTTTTTAACTAAATTTTTCTTATGCTTTGTACGTTCCGATTTTTAAATATTGCGTAAAAATTTAAAAGGTACGTTCCTATTATCGTAATTCCGTTTTTTTAAAATATAATTTTTATAACAAACCGCGTTTTCTATTATAATGCATTTCTTTTTTTAAAAATATAAAAAATAAAGTATAATTTTAAAATCTTCTCGTTAAATAAAAAAAGTTAAAAAGTTTTTGTTTTTTATTTTAATCGAAACTTTTACGAAATTTCTACTGTTTAATCCGGTTAAATCTGAGAATGAGAACCAAAAAGAATTATATATATAAAAAAGTTGCTTATTAAATAAACGTACTAAAGATTTAATTTTTAAAAATAAAATCCTAAAAACGGGAAAATCGTATTATAATTAACTAAGCTTAATTTATGAATAGACGGTCGAAAATTAAGAAGATTATGTTCCATATAAAACTTTAAATTACGTAACATAAATCCGAATATATCTTTAGATTTAAAGGGATTTATACATTTAAAAAATATAAATTCGAAAGAGTTTCCGGATTTATAAGGATTTAATTTACTTATAGAATATAAATCCGAAAAATAAAACGGATTTATACGGATCCTAATTAAAATATATACGTTCATTATTTCTATAACTTAAATCATACCAGCTTGTAATACAATTTAGTTACCTAAATTACCTCCGGTTATCTGCTATTACCAAACGCAACTATTACCTTATTGCTCAGATTTCTACGATACCATTACCAATATAAACCGTATAACTAGGTTTAATAATTGATTAAGCCCATAGCCTTCATAACTTACTTTGCATAAATAATATACCTGTATACCTTTTTAAGCAACCATATACTTAAATCGCTTAAATTAACGCCGACCGAAAGAAAATCGATTAACGACCGAATTCTTAACCTAAATACGTTAACGTTTTCTATTAGGCTTTGATACATGAAAGATATAGCTAATATATTATTTACTCAACGCGTTATAAAACGCGTCGGAATTAACTGGGCGCCGAACTTTATTAAACGGCAAAAAAAGCTTTAAACGCATTTAAATCGGAATTTTAATTATTAACGAATCCTATATAAAAATCTAAAAGTATTTTACAAATAATTCGAACTTATTCGGGCTATTACCGTAAAATACGATATTGACAAAAAAATATCTATAAATTTGACAAAATTGGATTTTTAATAAAATTTTTGATAATAATGGATAGAATATTACTAATACTAAAAAAGGTAAAAAATTTAAATAAACGTATTAAAAAAAAGAATATTAGTTATAATTAGCCAAATTTCTAATTTCTAAAAATATATTATGCCGTTCTTTAATATTATAACAAAGGAAAACTAACTTAAACCTAATATCGAATAACCTATTACTAATAACCTATTAAAAATAGCATTAAGTAATAATAGTTAAATAATAAATAAGTTAAATTTAAAATAAATTCAACATTTTAACAAACATATTAGAGCGCGTACAAAAGGTTTAAGACATCTCTTTATCCTTAACGGCTACGAAAATTATTATTTAATAAAATTCGAAACGTATTACGCTAATAAAAATATTATTACGTTATAAATATCTGCAAATTTTTCGTATGGGCTTAACCTTTTGAATATATTTTATTTTTCTATTTTAAAACGCGTTTAGTCGTTAAATATCGAAAACCTAATATAACGCTATTATATCTATATTATTAAAAAAGATTCTTTTTCGCCGGCTTTTACGATACGTTTAAACTTATTATAACGTTCGATAATATTAAATTTAAATTCGTAAAAATTAATTTTATTCTCTTTAATTTTAATAACGTTTTTTATAAATTCGATATCATTCCAATTATATTTACGTTAGTTATTTTCCAGTTAATTTCCCCCGGTTTTATTTTCCCGTCCGCAAAACGTTTAAAAATATCCGTAAAGTAATAAAATAAAAACGTTGTTTAAAAAAACGATCAAAAATAATTAAGGTAGTTCGCTGATAAAAATATTTAAATCGGTTAATCTTGTAATAAAAGGTTGTATGTTACTTTTGTATGAACCGGTCTTTTTTCGAAAAGAAAAGTTGAATTACGCGAAACGAACTATATTTTAAATAAACGATGGAAAATTAAAACCAACGGTTTTTAAAAAGGAGAAATATTTATTCTATAAAAGGAATAAACTTTTTTAGATTGAAAAGAAAGAAGCAAAAAAAAAAATTTAACGGATAATAGCTGGAAAAGATCGTTATAAAAAGGCTAAATCAAGAAAACGGAACTATAGCGTTTATAGCAAGCCCGGACATAATAAACGTACTTATAAAAAAATTATAAAACATTTAGCGAAAAGAAATCCGATTAATTTAAATAATATAATATATTATTATTAAGTTATTTAAATTTATTATTTCGAGGTGCTAAACACGGTCCGGAGTACTTGTATAGAACGTTATATAAAATGTAATAATATTTAATTAATATAATAATTTCCGAATTTTATTAAATAGGATTTTTCAAAGCCGTCGAAAATAAAAAAATATTTCGAACTTTTCGTAAGCGTTTAAATATGTTTATTATTTAGTTATTATTATTTAAAGTAATTTTTTAATTGTTTCGTAGTCAGAAATTATTACAGTATTAAGATTAAAAATATGTTTTATTATAATAATAAATAGCGGTATAGCTTAATTTTAAATATTAAGAAATTAAATAATTATAACTTATTTTGTATTTCTTTATAACGTTTATTCAAATCTTTACGCTTTTTAGTATTAGTAATTATAATGTCCGTTATTATAAAAAAACCTTTTTAAAAATTTAATTTGGTTGAACGTTTAAATAACCTTTTTTTTATCAAATTATATATTGCAATTATAGCCAGAATAAAATTGAATTATTTATAAAATATATTTAGATTCTCCTATAAAACTAGTTAATAATTAAACTTTTAATTTAAACGCGTTTAAATTTTCTTTTTTAGGTTTTGCTATTTAATAAAATATGACGTTTAATTAACTTTAACGCGTTCTATAACGCGTTGGATAAGTAATATATTAGCTTTATTGTGACTGCTCTGAGCTTAACCAATTATTAAACCTAGTCGTACGGTTTCTGTTGGCAATGGTATCGTAAGAATTTGAATAATAAGTAGAAAATTACGTCTAGTAATAGCAGATAACCGTAGGTAATTTGGGTAGCCAAATTATATTGCAAGCTGATATTATTTAAAATATGGAAATAATAAACGTATATATATTTGTTTTAACTTCATAAATATAAACCGGCTAAAATTGAATTATAATTGCAGAATGCTTTTAAGTTTTACGAATTCTTTTTAAATTATTTTCCTTGTTTAACTAGTTTAAAGTGTTAGGTTCTTACTAGCTTAATTAAATATATTAAGCTGGTTTAAGCCAGTTACGTAATTTAGATTTACGTCGGAGATACTTTTTACGTTTTTCGACCGTTTGTTAATAGGTTCAATTTTTAATTATAATACAAAGTGCTTTTTTGAAAAACTTTTAGCTTTAAAGATTAATTTATTTCTCGTATTATTTGGTTAATAATCTTTCTTTTTTCCTATTATTTTTAGTTTATAATTTAACCGTTATAATTAATTAAATTCCAAAATAACGACTTTATTGCAAACTTAATACCGTTTTAGTTTTAATATATATGGGAATAATCTTTTATTTCCGTTATAAGTTTAAAAATAGAATTTGTAAAGCTTATTTTAATTTTGAAAAGTATTTACGTTATACCCAATTCGGTAATTTCTACAACTTTTTTAGTTTTTTCGAATCGAAGTACCGGAAGTTAATGGATAGAAAAGATTAATTAAAATTTTTAAAAACGTTTAATTAAGAAAAAGTTGCTTTTTATTTAGCTGCGTTCTAATAAATTATAGTAATATTTTAATAAAGTATTTGGTAGTTTATTTTGTTTACGAAACTAAAAAAGAAGTTATTACGTAAACGTAAAACTAAATTATTGCGTAAAAATATTAAAGGTACCAAGATAATAAAGGAATTTAAGCGCTTAAGGCAGCAATAATACTAGTTGGAAGTTAAAATAGCCGTATTTGCGTAAGTTCCTTTTCTTTTATTTGGTTTAGCGTTAAAAGGACGGATTAAGTATCGTTAGGTAACGTAAATCAGGATATTTCTATTTCTAGTAGTTTTGGCGTTGTTAATAAAAGTCTTTTAAGAGATATTGGGCGTTTATAAGGTTTTTTGCTGGTTTTTAAATGTTTTCGGAATCTGAATAAATTTTTTATTTGATTGGGTATTAGGTAAATTCGTTTTGTTTTCGTCTGTTTAATATTTTTTGTGCTTTGTAAATTGGTACATTCTTTTGTTTTCCTTTGTTTTATAATAATTTTAATCGTATTTTTTATTGATTTAAGTAAAGAAATACGAAGAATTAAATTAAATTTGATATTCGATAGTAGGTTTAATTCGTAATTACTTTTTAAACATCTTTCGGTGATTTTATATAGATTAATATATTTAAAGTTAAAATATTTATAAACTCGTATAGTTTAAATATTTTTAATAACTAGGTCAATTATTTTCTTTTTCGAAAAAGTTAATTTTAGTTACCTATTTCAGTCTCCCTAAAGGACACGTAACCGTATAAACAAAATTGGATAAAATAATAAATTGCTACCTTAATTCCTAGATTTTACTAAACCCATTCCTTTTGCAACTTTTATCCACGTCGATTTCTGTCGAGGTTCTAGGCAGTTTTTGCAATCCGGAGCAGCCGGGCAAATTATCGCTCGTAATTTTCCAGTTTATATCGTTTTAAAATTTGAATTTCGAAATTTTTAAGTTTATTACTAATTTTTTTTTAATTTCGCCAATAATTTTGTTATAATTGTTATACTTTCTGGTATACGTTTTTATAAAAATCGATTATCGTTATTTTCGTAAATTAAATTATATCCGAAAATTAAAAACGGAAGTTAATTATTTTGGGAAAGATTTTTCTAAATCGATAATAATATCGATAATCTTAGTTCGTTCGGTAATCTTTTAGTAATTTTGTATTATTAATGAAATTATTTTAGTAATAATTCTGCGGCCATGGATTACCGGTATCGTATATCCGGATTTGCGTGGTATAGTGTTTTGGATAATTCGAGAAGGTGCTATAGGAACGATAGAGATTGGCGAAGGTTCGGAAAGATGTTAGCTTTTTATGCGCAGTTAAGGTTTGCCGTTAAGGTTTGCCTTTAAGGTTTATTTTTAAGGTTTATCTTTGAGGTTTACTGCGTAAAGTTTAATATCTTTAAGTTATATTGTTTAACCTTGCCAAACCGTAAAGCCAGTAGGTATAAGGTTTATCAGCGTCGAAGCTTATCGACAATTACGTATTAATCGGTTTCAGAATAAGGCTTTATAGGACCGATGTATTAATTTATCCTAACCGTAAAACTATTAATTAGTTATCGTATTCGAAAATATTGGCTATAGTATTTATTGTGCAAATTATATCATATAATAATTTTCTGTCTATTTGGCTTAGCCTGGAAAATAAGGCTTAAATCTATTCGATCTTGCATTAATCTATTTCAGTAATAATATTTGTTTATTTAGTTCCGTACAAAGTTAAGTTTTGTTGTTATTACGGCATATAATTATTTAATTATTTTAATAGAAAATTTACTTTAATATTAACTGGTTTTTCGAATAGATTTTTATAAAATTTTACTATAAAATTAAAACTGGCAATTCTTAATATCGTTTTAATGTTTTTGTAATAATTCGTATTTTAAGTTCGCAGTATAACTGGTAATTCTTTAACCTAGTTATTTTGTTCGTAATTATAGCCAGTTATAGTAATTTGTTAAAAGAAGATTAAAACAATCTAAAGGGCTTTGATTTGTGGTCCTAGGATTGTAAGAATAAAGAAGCTAAAGCTTATATATAGCTGCTCTCTTACTTTCTAGTTGTAAAACAGAAATCAAGCAACCAAGTTCCTCCTTGCTATAACGGCTATGAGCTTAATTAATTATTACACCTAGTTGTACGGTTTATGTTAGTGGTGGTATCGTAAGACTTTAAGCAATAAGGTAATAATCACGTCTTGTAATAATGGATAACCGTTATTAATTTAAGTAATTAATTATTATTGCAAACTGGTATTATTAAAGTTATAGAAATAATAAGCGTATATATATATTTGTTTTGGTTCGCTGTATTCGAACTGGTTCGATTTATTTATAACGATTACATTTTGTGGAGCTCGTTAAACAATTTTTTTATTCGATTAGTTGGAATTACTAAGCTTTATTTTTTGTATTAAACCTTTTTAATATGGTTACGTAAATTAGAACTTTTAATCGGAAATGTTTATATAATTTCCAAACGTTTAGTAATAGGTTCAGTTCTTAGTTATAATACGATGTTTTTCTAATTAAAAAACTTTGCTTTTAAAAATTAATTTATTTCTTATATTGTTTAGTAAGTAATTTCCTTTTTCTCTTTTCTTTTGTAATTTAATTGGAATATCTAATCAAATTATAAAATGACCATATTGTTATAAACGTAATAATGTTTAAATTCTCTCGGAACGAATTAACCGTTTTAATTTTAATATATTTTCTAACATCTTTGTTTTTGTTATAAGTTTAAAAGCGTATTTGAAAATTTTTTTCTAGTTTTTGAAAACGTTTATATTATATTAAATATATTAACTTTTATAATATCTTTTTTCTTCCGCATTAAAATATTAAAAATTAAGAAATAAACAAAACCGTTAAACTTTTAAAAACGCTTTGCTGAACAGAAATTATTTAATGTTTAATAATATTTTGAGAAATTTTCTGGTTATTTAGTTTAGTTACGGAATTGAAAAACGTTATTACGAAAATATAAAATCGAAATATTGCGTCAAGGAATTTAAGATACGGAAAGGATAGAAAGATTTAAGCGCTTAAAAAGGAAACAGAAATAATTGGAAACCGAAGTAGCCGTATTTCCGTATGATATTCTTCCTATTAATTGGTCTAATATTAAGAGAACCAATTAGATACCGTTAAATAACGTAAATTAAAATTTTAGTTTTAAGAGTTTATTACGTAGAAACGTTCGATAATAATTAATAGATTTATAAAATATTTAAATTTCTTCAGTGGTTAATAAGCAATAGTTATTTTTTAATTCTTGTAAAGTTTTTAAGATTTATATTAACAAATTTAAGAATAATGACATATCTGAGGTATTTTAGTTTTTGCGTCTAAAAAATACTTCCTTTTCCGTTAATTAAAAGATCAACGTTATATCACGTTTTTATAACTATATAAACATAATTTATATGGTTTTTGTTCGTTTTAGAATAAATTAGAACATCGTAGTAATAATATATAATGAAAATATTTAAATAGTTTCGTAAAAAATATTTACTTATTTAGTAAAAAGTTGTCAGGACGTTAGAAAATTGAAAGATATAATAATATATTCGAAAAGATTATATATATTTTTTAAAATCATGTTGTATTTACCTTTTAATTTAAGTCGTGTTTAGTGCTATCTTCTTTTTAATTTAAAACTATAAATTACTAAATTTCGTCTAAATTAGTTTTTATTTTAGTAATTAATAATAATAAAGTTTTATTGTAAATAATTACATCGTTAAATTATCGATTCCTAATAATATATCATAAATTGGTTTTCTCGTTTAGAATAAGATTATTAAGTATTTTATTAAAATATTAAATATTACATATAAACTTTTCTGAAGTTATTTTCGAAATTAAAACGGAATGCTTTTAATTTTATTTGATTTAGGTTATAAATAGAATAAAACGGAATTCTCTTATTATTTTTAGTAATTATTTCATAATTTTATTTACTGTAAAATAATAATTTTATTTTAATTCTTTTTTTAAACTAAATTTTATATTCATAATATTTTGGTAATATTTTATTTATTTATTGAACTAATTAACTAAATTCTGTTAATACGTTGTTATTTATATAACGAAACAGTAATTTATAGTTTATAATAATATACCGTATGTTTTCGTTTACTTTTTACTCGCTGTATAATTTATTTTTTTAGTTAATGAAACTTTTATTATATTTTTATATGTATATTTATTAACTTTATTATTTAAATATTAAAGTTTTTCTATTGTTATCATTAAAAAATAAGGCAAACTTTATTTGGTTATTTTCTATTTGATAATTATGTTGTATTATTTTAATTATTAAAATCTGAAAATTATACTAAACTTTTTCATTAAAATAGTACCGAAATTAATATTTTATTTTTTTTAATCAGTGTTTTAAAATACTTATTTTTACGTTCAATTTATTTATCGTCGTAATACAATATTTAACTCTTAATAATTTCAACTTTATTAAAGAATATTTTAATATAATTATTATAATTTACTTATTAAGAAAAAGTATTAAAAACGCCTTATATTAATTATCTCTTTATAATTAAATTTTATTGGTATTTACTTTTTGAAATTAAGATTTATAATGTTAATTAATTTTAGCTTTTATATTATCGTATAATATATTCTTGTTTTTCTTAATTATAATATATAATTTTTGATTTAACAATTTTTAGTTATATTTTATAAAGGGTTAAAAATAAATTACCTTTTTGTTTAATTAACGTTAAAATACCTTAATTTTAAATTAAAAAAACTCTTTTTATCGTTTTTAAATTATCGGTTATCGGTTTTACTAATCTCTGCAATATATTTATTAAAATCTATAATGCGGTTTTTTAAATTAAGTTATCCTAATATCTTTTTTTAATTTCTTATAAAATATATTAATTATAATATTATTTCTATCGTTTCTATATCTGGCTTTCAAAAAGAAATTAAATATAATAACATATTTAAACCTTAATTCTTTTTATTGTAAGTAAATAATTAAACTACATTTCGTTTTTCGTTTAAATTTAAAAAACTATTTTAAAAATTATTTTCGAAATTCATATAATATTCGAAAGAATTTTAAGTAACTTTTTTCATCGAATTTTTCAACATTTATAAAGTTTCGTGTAATAAAGCGTAATTAATTTACAGTATTTTTAATAGAATAAATTATTAACAAGGTCGAATATGTTCAAGCCTTATTTTCCAGCGTAACCCAAATATACAGAAAATTATTATACGATATAATTTACATAATAAATATTATATCTAATATTTTCGAATACGATAACTAATTAATAATTTTACGGTTAGTATAAATTAATACCTCGGTCCTATAAAATATTACTTTAAAGCCGATTAATACGTAATTACCGATAGGTTTCGACTTTAATTAACTTTATGCCCGTTAGCTAGGTTCGGTAGGGTTAATATAATTCAAAAAATATTAAACCTTAAGGATAAACTTTTAAGGCAAATCTTAAAAATAAACCTTAACGGTAAACTTTAACCACGTATAAACAATTAATATTTTTCCGAACCTTTGCCAATTTTACGGTTCGATCGTTTCTATAACACCATTTTGAATTACTTAAAATATTATGCCCCGTAATTTTAAATACGTAATATTAATAATTCAAAACCGTAAAATTACGACGAACCCCGTTTTATTAACGGTATAAAAATACTACAAAATTACCGGACGAAGTAAAATTATCGACATTACTATCGATCTAGAAAACCTTTTCTAATACGATCGATTTCGGCTTTTAATTTTCGGATATAATTTAATTTGCGAAAATAACGGTAATCGATTTTGGTAAAAATATATACCAGAAAGTATAATAATTATAAAGATATTATTAACAAAATTAGAAAGTAATAATAAACTTAAGGATTTCGAATTTTAAATTTTAAAACGATACAAAAAAATTTATGAATGATAAGTTGCCCGGTTATTCCGGATTACGAAAACCGCCCAGAACCTCGATAAAAATCAACGTAAATAAAAGCTATAAGGGGAATAATTTTAATAAACCCTAGAAATTAGGCTAGTAATTTATCATTTTATCTAATTTTATTTACACGGTTACGCCTTTTCTAAAGAAAAGAAAAATAAATTTTTATAATAAATATTTAATATAACGGAATTTTTATTTTTAAAATCGAAAATAATTTTTTTTAAATAAAAATTGTTAAAAAATCTTTTGTCCTGAAATTTGAGTTTTTTAATTTAATTATAATAATTATTATAATTAATATTTCGGTCTTAGATTAATTTTTAAATTTGTTTATTTTTCTTTAATCTCATCAAATACCGTTATTTTAAGTATTAATTAATATAATAATAGTATTAAATATTTTTTAAAATTTAACGGTATTATTCAAAAAAGTTTATAACTTATAATACTTATAAATTTAATTAGCTTTTAAATTTCTTTATCCGCTTTATATTAATAATAATATTACGAAATTTTAAATAATAAAATAATATTTACGTTTAATAATAAGAAATAACTGTAAATAATTTAAATAATCAATTCTTATTATAAATTAAGATTATTTAAATCTTAAAAATAATAAACCTAAATATATTTATTTTAATTCGACATATTCGTATTAGTTCGATCTATTTATAATAGTTGAGCTTTGTCGAGCCCGTTAAGTTACTTGCTTTATTTTTTTACCATTAAACCCCTTCGAGCCGGTTACGGAAGCCAAGAGCCTTTATCGAAAATGTTCATACATCTTCCAACCGTTTGGCAATGGGCCAAGTCCTTTGGTTATAACACTCCCAGTCTAAAGAATTGCAATGCATTTACCGCCATAATAGCATCTTCTAGTTCCGTCTTCTAGCATAATTAACATTCCGATCTACCCATTTTGTATTGCATTCGAAGTACTATTTCGCTTCGATACGGAAGGTTAGAAAGGGGATAACAAGTTCGAAGGCAGGCTCGGTATAAGGGCGCTTTAAAGCAAGGAATCTGCAAAAGCTCGACCTTAAAAAAGGTTTTAAAGTTTCTTTAATCGCTAGAAAAGTGACTACGTACGTAATAACCGTTATCGATTAAAGTAAAAAGCTCGTCGCCACGATAACGTCCGAAAAGACCCCACAAAATGATGTCGGAAAAAGTTATCGCATTTAAAAAAGATGTAACAGATTAACCAGCAAGCTTCGATATAAAATAAATAATAAAATTATTCGTAAAGCTGTCGAACGAAAGCAAAAAGGATACGTACTTGGATTAGAAATAGTTCGATTTTAAGTTAAATTGTCAGCAGTCACAGAGATCGAATGCAGGAATCTCGCGTAATTGCTCTGTGTTCGTTCTCTGAGTTCTAGAAAAGGACCAATCTAGTTCGTGGGCAATCGCCTTTATATACACAATTTGTCAGATATAGGGGATATCAGTTATGTTGTATTGCATGACTTGTTGCAGGTGCTCTAGAGCGCGTACCGTACTTTAATGTAGTCTAGTTACGCAATATACATTGTTCGATTAAAGGGAGCCTTTCCATATATAGGGTGCTAACGTATCTTTTGCTAGCTAACATACCCTTTTAACGCCTTAACGCAGTTACGGCGTTAATTATTATACTTTATTATTTTTTAAAGCCGTAGCTATTTATTTTACTTTCCTTTCGGCGATTAAATCCTTTAATTGATTATTTTTAAAAAGAATTTAAATTATTTTCCTTCTGATTAAGGGCTTTAGTAATATTTATTAATTTTAATTAATTTTTAAAACGTTTAACAAGTTTGCGTATTAAGTTTTTGTTAATTTATTAGTTAATGTATCGTTCGTAAACGTATAAGTTCTTTTAGCTATATCTTTTTATACGGCTCTTTAAAGTTAGTAGTTATATATGTTTACGTATTATAATTTTATCTATAACAAGTCGATGTTAACATTAACAAACAGTATAGTTTACTAATTATCGCATTACATATTTAGAGGTTTTATATTTAAATTATTTTTAATTTCGTAATTAATTAAAATTATAAAAAGCTTTTTATAAAGCTTCCATAAAAAATAATAACTCAGTTACGGTTATAAAATTACTTGCTCTATTTTGCTTATTACTCGTTATTTTATTACTCTTTTAAATAACCTCATAACGTAAGTTTAAAAGTTTTTTCGATCGCCCGTATTATCCGCGAAAAAGATATTATTTTAGGTATTTAATAAATTCTTGACCCCGAATTATAAGGTTAACGTTTTAATACCGATTAGGTATAAAATAACTCTATTAGTAGCTTTATAATATACGTTATTAAGGTTTAGGTTAAATCGGTTAAATTAGGCTATTATAAAGGTTATATTAAATCATGTATTAACTGCTACGTATAGAATAAAACCGATCTTTTTTGGTATTTATTATTAAAGCCTAGATAGGCCAGATTAGAGTTCTCCAGTAGTTCGACGTTCGTTATTAGCGTGTTTAGGAGGTTATTTAAATTTTATATTAAAACCTGTTTTTTTTGGCGAAAGATTAAATAACGACTTTTTAGGATTATATTTTTTTATGGCTTTGTAGGTAAGCTTTTTGGGCTTTATGATATAACTTTTTTATCTACCCGGTTTTACGATTTAAGGATTTTACATATTTTCGTATCGAAGCTTTTCCGGTTAGCGTGGTGCGTATTTCGGAGAATTATTTTCCTTAAATCTTTGCAGTTTACCGGCTTGTTATTAAGTAAATTTATAAAGTGGGTTAATTATTTAATGTTAAATGTGGGTTTTTAAATTCTGTAATCGTTTTTGATAATATTTTTATAGTACGGAATATACGGAGAGCTTACGTTTTCGACCCGGAATGTACCTGCGTTTTTTACCGTTATTTTTGGGTTAAATAATGTAATAAAAACTTTTGGTTACTTTTTTAATTTTTTGAGCCGTCATAATTATAATAGTTATTAATATAAACGTTAGTAAAAGTAACGGTTTAGAGGCTGGAAATGGTTCCTATATAACGGTCGTATAAGGGTAATTAATTTTATGCAAATAGGTTTGTTTTTTACCATCTCGCCCTTTTTTTTGGATATTTATATTATTTTAGAGTAATCTTTTTATTTAACTGGAAGCTAAATTATTCCCTTTAGGTTTTCGTTTTTTTGGAATATATATATCTAGATAGCTCTGGGCCTAATTAAGTAACTTTGTTTATCGAAGTAACCTACGTAATTCGTTTTTCGTAAAGTAAAGAAAGTTATTTTTTTAATTTTTAATATTATTTAAAAAGGTATCTTTTTTGTTAAATTATATGTTTCGAATAGCAATAACCTTATTAATTAACGGGTTTTACATCTCGTAAATATTTATAAATTAGTAATCGTTAAAAAAGTTAATTTACGTTTTAAAATTTAACTTTTAAATATTTTGTTTTTTTATAACAATAATTACTATGGCGTAAGTTATATAGTCGTATATTTGTAAATAAGCTTGTTGAAGTTTTCGATTAAAGACTATAATGCCGGTTTTGTACGTTAAGTAAATATAATAAGCTTTATATAAGTTTTGCTAAAAAAGTATGTATTTAGAGATAAGGTTATATAAATATATTACTGCTTTATAGATGTAGATAATTAAAAACGAAGGTAATATAACGCTATTTCGAATTATAATCCCTTTCTCCTTAATTGTATTTTTAGCCGCTTTATACCCTAGTTCTGAGCCTGGGTATACGGTATTAAAAGCTTAAGTCTAGTAATAAAAGGAGGCGATTAAAATATATTTCGAAGGTGATAATTTTTTAAAATCTCGTTATCGCATGCGAAAATTTATAGAAAAACCTTGTTCTAGTTCTTTAAAGCCCATGTCGGTCGTAAACATAATGTATTTATATCCTTTAGAGTTTTTTTCGAAGTTTGTAAAGTCGATAGTAATTCGTTATTCTAATCGGGACGCTTCTTTTTTTAACTTTCGGCGTATCTGCCTTTCAACTTTCGTTTTATTATATATTTGGTATTCGACCGTTGTAAAACCTTTAGGCGGATTTTCTTTGTATAGGATTATAATTATGCGAATATTTCGGGCCTTAAATATTTTAACTTTAGATACTATATCGTACCGTTACCAGTTCGTAATAATTTTGCTGCACGTAAATTAACGTTTCGTTTATAAATAATTAGAGTTCTATAAAATATTATTGCGTTAATGTTTTTAATAACGAATTTTTTAAATTTGTTTAGTAATATAATAATATAATAATTAAATTTATTTCGAAAATATTTGTTGGATAACTCATTTAATCGACTTTTTCGATTTATAAGATTCTTTTAAAAGAAGTATTAATTACCTGCATTATTTAATAAATTCGTTTCTTTAAATAACAAGTTATATTAAGCGAGATTATATTTTTTTAGCTTTAGTTTTAAATTCGACCTTAAATTTATTTCCGTTTTTAAAATTATTATAAATAATTGCGGAAGTTATCGGTACGGTCGTTATTATAGTTATTAAAATATATAAATAATTATTACTAATATGTAGCTTCTATTGTTTTAATAATAGCTGATTAATTAATACTAACGTAAATTAAGCGAATAAAAATTTTAAGTATTAGATATAATAGATATTAATTATGTTGTATTATATAATTAGTTGTAGGTGCTCTAGAGCGCGCACCGCACTTTAATGTAGTCTAGTCACGTGATGTACATGGTCCGATCAGAGGGAGCCTTTTCGTATATGGGGTTCTTGCGCACCCCCTGCTAGCTGACACAATTAGGTAACAAAGGATCACCAGCGGACAAAGGCTGTCCCAGGCAGCATTCTGTTACCTAGCCTGAACAAAGCCCAGCAGCCGGCAGCATCTAAAAAGAGCAATTGCCGATACGCCCTTTTGCGTTAGGTAACCGCGAATAAAAATTCAAAAAAGTTTAAAAATTAAATTTAAAATTAATTAATCTGTGTACGGATTAAACCTTATTTTTAATATCATTTTCGAATATCTTTTAACTTTTTAAATATTTTCTTAAATCTTAAATTCCGTACGAACCGTTTAAAGTCTGTTTTATTTACTAACTTTATAAACCCGTTAACAGAGTTATTGTTACTTTTTACGTATTAAAACTAATAGTTTTTGCTTTGATTCTTTATCGTCGGTGATAATATTTAATTTTAATATAACGTTTTCTTTTCGTAATATTTATAAATTTTCTACTTATTGAAGTATATGTATATTATTTTTAAACATAAAAATAAAATTTTAAATATAAACTTTATTTTATAAAAAGGTTTTTAATCTCAGCTGTTTTTATTATAACCGTTTTTGTATTTATAAATTATACTTTTATCATATATTTTATATTAACATTTTATAACCCTAAAGTTGGTAAAACGGCCGTATTAAAGATTTTTTTTTGTCCGTTTCTGTGTACTTTTTTACTTTTAAAAATCTTAAGGAATATTTCTTTGAGGTTACCGTTATTTTTATCAGGTACCGTTTTAATAGGCATTTTTATTCATAGCTTTTGTTATTTATTAATTCTGAGACTTTAATAATAGGTTTTAGCTTTTTATAAAGCGATAAGAAAAATCTTTTTCGAGGGATGTTAATTATCGTCAGCTGCGTTTTATTAAGATTTATTAAAGTATTTCTATTTAGGTAACTATTTTTTTATAAAATATTTCAACGGGAAGTTGTTAGTATATAACGTATATTTTATTAGAGTTTTATTATTTTTCCACGGGGGTTTCTTTTAAAGCTTACTTTATTATTTCAACCGTAGTAATAATAATTCATTTTTTATTTATTATAATATACAACTCTTTCATTTTTAATATTTAGGACCGAATTACTTTTGAGGTGTTTGATTTACTTATAATATTATCGTTCGTTTTTAAGTTTTAAAATAATTTATTTTTATTAGTTATAATGGATAAATACATAGATAATAATATAGTACTGTTTATAATAATTGCTTTAAAGCTTTTAATAGTTATATCTGTCGTTTCGAAGCTGTTAACTGTTTATAGTTTAAGTTACTTAATTATTATAATTTAAATTTATCGTTTTTTATAATAGTTGTTTTCGAGTATTTCATTATTGATCAATTAGGGCAATTGATTTTTATAGTAGTTATTTCTGCGCTGTTAGGCCTTTAAAGCGTTTTATTATATTATTATATTAGGTTTTAAAGCTGTTATTCGTTAATATAAACGCTGTACGTTTTCTTATTAAATCTATATAAGCTTTTCAGGCTTTTAGAGATAAACTGTTCCTTATCCAGTTTATCGTTACGGGTATTGTCGCGGATGTTACGAAAGCTGTTACTTTGGTTATTATTATTACTTTGATTTTGCCTTTTTTTTTGGCTTTGCTTTTTTTTAAAAAAAAAGGCTTAGGGCAGTTTTTCGTTAAATGTTTGTACTTGTTACAGTTAAAATAAAGTAGCTTTTTATTTTTGTTCTATTTGAGCTTGTTATTGCGAAAGTTATTCTTATTTCTTTTACCTTTTTATATATTATACAACCGTTCGTTAGGTTTTTTTTTTGTTGGTACGGTTATAAAATTTGTTATTAAAGTCGTCGCCTAGTTACGAAAAGATGCAATTTGTTTGCCGTAATATTAACTATATCGTTTTGTATTAGCTGTCAACTTTATTCTTTATAATAATGAAAAATGTTATAATCTGCTTTTTAATTTTAAGTCTTATATTACAATTTCGTATTTCCTGTAAATGTTTTTGAAATTTAATGGTAAATTAAATTAGGTTTCCTTCATTATATATAATCTTGTTTAAGTCCTGTTAAAAGGATTTTTGCCGGGCTTTATCCGTTACTGTATAGGTTCGTCGCAACGATTTTAATATTTCCGTTCTGTTTTCATTTTTGTGTTTAATTTTAAGGTCGGCTTTTTTAGATTTTAGTAATAGTTTTTTTAAAACGTAGCTAATTTAATTATTTAAACTTTATTTCGTTTTTAGAGTTAATCTTTTTTAATATAAGATTAAGGGCGTTATTTTAAAGTTTTTAATCAATTTAACTTAATGGGTAATTTCTCTTTTTTCAAAGAGAAGTTAAAACATTTTTAACGACGCTTCGAACCGTTAATAAACTTTTTAAAACTCTCTTTCCGTTTTTTTAGGCGGATATTTGATTTATCAGAGCTGTTTAAGCTACTGAAACTGGATGAGCTGCTGAAGGAATGTGTAACGAGCCTGTTATACATCCACCTGCAGCTATAAGCAGTATCCGAAATGGGGTCTTAATTTGCAGGTAACAATAGCATAATAAATAATTTAGAGGTTTATTCGTTAAAAAGATTTTCGAGTTTTTTCCTTAATTAAAAAACGATATTTTTAATTAAAGATTTAAATTAATAACCAAGAAATATAACTAAATAAATGCTATCTATATAAGAAACCGTTCGTTATATATTTTTTTATTAAGTAAATATATTATAAATTTATATAATGTGTATAATCTGTTCCAGATTGTTTAAATTATTTAGATTAGCTTAGTTTTGGTAGGGAAAACCAAACTTTCTTAGCCGAAGTTTAGCCGTACGGATTCCCTTTAAGCTTTAAGGGTGGGTTTTTTTTAAAAAATAGAAACTTTTATTTTTATACTGTAACATCATTTTCCTTTTTCAAGGATTTTATTCTAAAGATAACAACCGTAATTAATGTTTTAGTTTTAATTAAAAAGTTTTTTAAATTGTTTAATTAATTTTATAATAATAACTTCTGTTTAAAATAAAAAAGAAAGAAAAAAACCTTATCTTAATTAAAGCGATTTTTGCGATGTTCGTATTAATTTAATTAAAATATATAAACTTAAGGAATTTTCTTTTAAATAGACTTAATATAATACAATTAATGGTTTTTACATTTTAAAGGATTTAAGGTGAAACTGTTATATTCGCTATTACCGTTTTCATATCACGTTTTAAATATAAAATCTTTTTTAAAAAAATTAAACGAAACGTGAAAACGTTTATAAAGAAATAATGCAAATTTAAAAACGAATTATTTAATATTAAAAGGCGGCAAAAAAAAACCAAAAAAGTTTATAAATCGGTTAAAACGGTTACGGTTATAATAGCATCTTTTTATTTAAAAAAAAGCGATAAAAATATTTAAAAAGGAATCAAAGTTAAAATATGTAGGAAAAAGAAAGAAATTCGATAAAAAATAACGTTACCTAATGGCAAATTAAATATAGTTTATTTCCGAAATAAAGGTTATAACGGAAACGTTTTTTTTCGATTCAAACGCTGTAAAGTTAAATCTAGGCGAGGAACCGTCATTATTTACGAGTTAGGCCGGGTTAGAAACGGTCGGTTAAAATTTTGACGGTAAAACCTTTTAATTAAATATATCGTATTTGTTAAGGAATTAAATAGTTTTTATGTATTATTTTTAGGGAGGTAATTTATTTACTTAATTAAATATTGGATTTCGTTTTTAATACTGCGAAAACTTAATACTTTTTCGATTTCGTATTTACCGTCGTTTTTTTCGATTTCGAATTTCTTTTCTTTAAGCGAAACGTTTTTGAGGGCTGGTTTTAATAAGAAAATATAAAATATAAAATATATCTTTATAATTTTAAATTATGAAAATTTAAAATTAATTTTCGAAATAACTTTATTAACTTCAAACGGATTAAACCTTTTAAAATTAAGTTTATTACCAAGTTTGTTTGTTTTAATATATAAGATATTTAATGTTACGTTTTATCTTTGTTATAATTGATAAACTTTTTTTTTCTTAAAATTAAACCTTTATTTTTTTAATATCGTTTTGTTTATAATTCAGTTTGTATTATTTTAATTTTCGTTACCATTACTTATATTCGAGAAATTATTATATTAATGAAGGGGGTTATATAAATTAATTACTTTAATTATTAAAATATCACCTTATATTTATATTCTCGTTTATAAACGTATTATAAATCATTTATATAAATAATAACAGTTTAATTTATTTATTTTGTTAATAATTAACGTCATTTCGAAAATATTATTTTAAGGTCTGCTTTAGGTATTTTATTTAATTGTTTGTCTAAAGATACGAGGTCATCGAAAATTTAAGCTTAATATCAATCTGTTTAAAGAAGTTAATACTGAATTTGGATATAAAAAATTTATTTCGGTCAAAGATAATCATTTTTAATACTCCGTATTTATTAAGATAATATCGCATAAAAGCGTAAATTAGTTATTTTGCAGTTATAATTTTTTTAAACGATAAAAAGTACCTATATTTAAGAAGTTTGGTAATAAATATTTACATTTCATCGTATTCGATTTCAATAATTAGGTTTTTTAACAAAAGGAAACGAGTAATAAAATTTCAAAATATAATATTTTATGCTTTATTAACGATGTTTGTAAGCTGCAGCAGTTTATACGGCTTATAGCAAATTACTTTAGCCTTATTACAAGTATCATAATTTCTATTTTCTTGTTTAACCGTTTAAAGGAACTCGGAGAAAAAAATTTTTTTTTTTTTTGGAATTGTTTAATAATTTTGTACATTTTTTAATATTTATAGAAGAAGTTTTCAGAAAATATTTTCACGAGTTCTTTTAGTTATGAACAGGGGATATAAATTTTGCCGCAAAATAATAATTAATTTTCGTTTTTTCCATTTAGTTATTTAAAAGAATTTTTTTTAAGTTATAAAAATTACTAAATTGCGTTAATCTCTTTAAAATATGCTGTTTTAAAGTTATATATAATTATATTATTTTATTCTTTTCACGATGCAGTATTTATATGTAATATTTGAAAACTTTTACGATATAATTTCCTTGCGATTTAAATATTCGCCTGGATATTTTCTTTACTTTAAACATAGAAAATCTTAAAGTTGAATTGGGACAAAGAAATATCCAGTTTTCGTCACGTTTATTTAGTTCCTAAGTTGTTATAAATTAAGTAAAAACTTTATAGTTTAAATAAATGTCAATGAGCTTTTTCGTTCTATTAAAAAAGCGCTTTTATTTTTAATTATTAAAATTATCGTTAATAAGTCCTTACCGTAAATAAGGTGTTTGAATTCTACGTTTTTAAATGTCTTAAAAATTGGTTACTAGGTATTATTTTCCGTTATTTTCTAGTTATTTTAGTACTATTTTAAGAATATAATTTAACGCGTTTATTTTAAGTCGATTCTTTTTGTTATAAATAAGTAGCTTTATTACCGGGGCATTTATAATCTTTTATTTTATTTTATACAAAGCTTTTTTAGTTTTCTTTAAAAGTTCGAATTGTTTTGCGATATACTTTTTAATAAAAAGCTTGGTTAAGGGATAAGCCATTTTTTAAAGGTCCTAATTAATTAACGTCCGTAAATAATAAATTTTAAAAATTAACGAATATTAATAACACTTACTTTATTAGACGTTAGCTAGTTTTTAAAAACTTTTAATTTAAAATTTAAAATTTAAATTTGTGTATGGATAATAATAAATTTTAAAAAATTTAACTTTTACGTATTTCAAACGTTCTTTTTAGCGTTTATTAGCAGGTTGGCCTTTTTAAAGCCTGTTAATATTTATATAATATATTTTTATATTTTTTTAATGTTTTTATATAAATAAGAATACTAGTATGGTATATAAAAACAAACTTATTAAGATATTTACTTAGAATAGTTATAATTATATATTAAAAACTCGCCGGGACGTTAATAAGTTTCCAAGATATCATTTTATATTTACAATGTCCGTATATCGTTTTAAAAACCTTTTTTTTTCTCCTTTCGTTGTTTATATAATGTAATATTTTTCTTCCGGTTAAAAACCGTAAATTATTTAATTTAATTAATATTTTTCTATAATATCAATAAAGGTTAAAAAATATCCGTTTTTATTAATGATATCGTTTAATTATCGGTAATCGTATATACGTTTATGTATTAGGTTTTTATTTTTATGAAACTTTTATTTACTATTTTTAGATTTTAAATATTATAATTATAAAGTCACTTATAATAGATTCGGAAAGATAAATAAATTTTTTTAAAGTTTTATTAAAAACTTTTCTAAAAAGCCTTTATTTTTTAAAGTTTATATAGTAAATTTGGCAAAGTTTTTAAATATTGCTTTTTTAAATAAATACCTTATAATTTTATTAGTTATAATCAAGTAACTTTCTACGGCTCTATTTTTTAAATTAACTTTTAAACCGTCGATATTTAGAGGGTATTATTACTATTACATTCGAAACTTTAGCTTTTTTCATTGTGTAATATATTTAGTAGAAACTTTATTTTTTACAAGTTTATAAAGCTATTTTAAAAAAGCGTTAATTTTTCCAGTTAAAGGGTAAATTATTTGAAAGAAAGTATAATATTTTCGAAATCACGTCGTATTTTAAGCTATCGGCTATATCAACAATAACTCTTTTTAATATCTTTATATTTGAGCTATAAATTGTTTAGTTTTCTTAATAACTTAACCATTTTCGTAAATGAATAAGTTTCCATCGAATGTTCGTAATTCATATAATCACTGCTTATATTTCCAAGAAATTTGGTATTTTTTAATCACTTTTAAAAAGATAAAATATTTTCCCCTTTAGAATTAATTATTACGTCAATCGTTTTGTTTTTATACTGAATAAAGATATATATTTAATTCCGTATTCCTTTTTTTATTTTATATTCGGTTTTATATTTATAGGCTTTTTGATAGTTTATTTTCGGAAATTTCCGTAACTTTTTTACTTAAACTATCTTTTCGGCTAAAGGCTCCTTTAATTACGGGTCTTTTTAATAGTATATTTAGTATAATGGCCGTTTATTAAAATGGAGCAGGGTGCAGGGTTGGACACAGGGCCTGACTAATCGGTTAGTCAGCACCCGCTACATATTTCTAGCAGTTCTTTTCGCCCGGCGCAACCCCGAAAACATTTACCACTTATTATTTATAATTTTGCTTTTGGACTGGTTTTAATACCAGAATATAATTTACGTTACCTTTATTATCTCTTAAACCCTGGGTTTATTCATAATACGCTTTTCGATTATGTACTAATCAGAACCGAATTTTTCCGTCCTAATTTATCTCGCTACCAAAAAGAGGAAACTGGCTTTAATTAACTTCCGAGGTAATTCTTAATTTCCGATTATTAAACGGAAAAAATAAAGTCTTAATTAAAAATGTGATTACGATTACGATTATAATTATGCAAACTTAATAACGATTTGCGGTAAACGACTGATAATTACGATAATAACGCAACCTTTTTTCGATTCGTAAAAAAGGTGTTAAATGATTTAAAGCCGATATTTTATTTAAAAATATAGCTTTATTCGGAAAACGGTAAAGGAGCATAAATGCGGACGGTAACCGATATCGGAATCTGGCCTAATAAACGAAGTTTTAAACCGATTACGTAATTAAAAAGATAATATATATAATGCGAAAAAATTTACAAAATAAAATAAAAATTACAATTTAATTAATAAAAGTAAATAAATTAAATTTATATTATTAATAACGTAATTGTTCGGATTTTAATTAATTAAAATAAAATAAAACGATGATACGATTAATAATATAAACCGGATTATGAATATAAGCAGAAAAAGGAATAAGGTTATAAAATTATTTATATTATATACGAAAAAAGATTATTAAATAAAGAATAATATATTTTTTAAAAATATAAAAGTTAAGAAAAAAATACCAGAAAATATATTATAAACCTTCATGATATTAATCGGGTAATATTCCATTTGGTTATTATTGAATAACATTATTTAGTATTTATTTTTTTTATTTAATTTAAATATTACGGTTTTTAAAATGGAGATAAAAATTCGAAAAGTTACCCGTATTTTATAATATTACGTTTTACCAGGATAAAAGATATTTTAAATTCGTAATTATAATATCGATTTATCGATTAATATAATAAACTTCTGGTTTAATAAATTTGGTTGTAGTTCTTACTGTAACCGAAATAGTTATCGAAATCAAGAAGGTTATTAAGGTAAATATTAAAGACGTAATAAACGATATGGTAATTTTAAGCCTGGTACCTTATAATTTTGCCGTTATTTTGGATATAATATATATAAATATGATTTATTTATAAATATAGAAAATACGGAATTAATTTTATTCAACGATAATAAATATATAATTTTTTTAAGACTTTAAACGAATGAGTTACGTTCGATATAATATAATTTTCCTAAATTTTAAAAAGTTAAGTTATTAATTAGGGGATTTTAATTTGGAAAAAAACTTGAAAATGGATTTGTAATCCTTGAACTTTCCCAGTCGATTTAAAAAAATATGAAATATTTTGATCGGCAAAACAAAATTTACCGAAACGAAAAAGGCCGGTTATTTAGTACCAACCAAAGTATAACTTAATCTAACTTTATTAAATTTTCGAAACTAATATTAATTTTAAAGCCGAACCGATAAAAATGCGATATTAATTAAGGCCGTATAACCGCAATTAATATAATATAATTCGTCGGAAATAACGGAAAGCTGTTTTATACAAAGGTACCTTTAGGTAACTAATTATTAAGCGATTTTGTCGAAAACAAAGATTTTTAATATTTAGAGAAAATTTATGCTTTAAAAAGTAATAACTTTAATCAGTTAGTTATATTTATTAACGTTATTATAATTAAACATATTAATAAAGATAAAAAAGAGTTCGAAAACGCGAAAAAAAGTAAGGCCGATAATATTAAATTAATATATAAAAGGCCTTTATTTTAGAATATAAAGGTTAATATTTAAATTAATAACGTTAATTAAAACAATAATATTGTTTAAACGGATAACGGTTTGAACTATAATAACTTAAATAATAAATATATTATGAAGTTTTGAAAAAGAAACCCGAAAAATGTTTAAAAGAAAGTTCGAAATTATTTAATTCGAATTAATCGAAATATATCCGGATTTTGGTAAGGTTTTTAAGAATTTTATAATTCCTAAAAACGTTTGGTTGCAAAAATAAGGAAACTATTAAGATAACCGAAACCGAAATGCGAAAATTTAAGGTTTTAAAAATAAAAAAATCTTTTAAAATTTTAATTTTAAATATAAGATATAAAGTTGAAAATTACAAAAAAGCTAAGGTTTTATTAATTTAATAATATAACCTAGCTAAATATATTATCCCGTTATTTAAATTAATAATTAAATGAAGTTTTAAAAACGGCGAAAATTTAATTAATAAAGTTATTAATATAAAAGTTAAATTTAACGTTATTTTTTTATTATACGTTAAGTAATACGGATTAATAATACGATAAACGTATATATTCTTTATAGGTTTTAACTTTTAAAAAAGAACTTTATTTAAGGGCATAATTAAGGCATTTGTTTAATTAGCTGGCCGATCACTAATATTTCCTTTGTTTCTCGTCGACGACCATTACGTTACGTAACCGTTAATATTAGAATTTAATTTTGTGGCCAAATTAAAAATAACTTTTAATATAGATCTTAAAGTAATAAAATTTTTTTTGGAATTTAGTCCGATAAAGATTATTATCTTTTAAATTTTAGCTAAAAAAGTTACCCGTACTATTTACGCCGACGAGAAACTTAAAGAAGAGCAGCCGGTAAAATTATAGGCCGCTTTATTAACGAAAGCAGGTTTATAAACGAAGATATAAATAAATACGTTATAGGTTTTTATATTTTCTCGATTAATAATAACGTACCACACCATTAAACGGACCAAACCATTAAACGAACCAAAATCTCACACCTTGCAATAATCAAGCCAAATTACTTAGCTACAACACTTTAAATAGATTCCAATTAATCGAATACTTTTTTGCTAACTATCTCTACAGCTTTTAAATAAGTACACGCATTATATCAAGGCTTATTACGGACGCTATATTACTATTTTTTCCTGCTAACCCGCCCGCAACCGCCCAACTTCAGCAACTATTAGGAGCAATTTTTTACTATAACCTTTCTGCTAGCTAAAAAAACTTGTTTATCCTATATAGCAAGTATTTATTTTCCTAGAAAACGTTTATTTTAATCATATAATTACGTAAATCTTAAATTATGGTAAAATCAAGTCCGATACGCCTTACTATACGTTTCGCAAAACGCCCCGCAAAACGCCCCGCACGGACCCCTTATACCCCCTAACGCACTCCTAACGCGTTCTCAACGTATTTTATAATACGTTCTCCGACCTATATCTTTAACGTATTAAAACCGGACAAAAAATACTTACGTATTTAAGTTTAGGATTCGGTTGAAAATAATTATCTAGTCGGTCGGCTTTAAGTCGTACGAAATGGAGGTAATATTAGCTTGGAGGCGTTAGGAAATGGTCGGTTGCGGACGGGTTAAAAGGAAGGAATGGCAATATAACGTCCGCAATAAGCCTTGATATAATACGTACATTTGTTAAAAAGCTATAGATACGTTTTGCGAAAAATGATACGATTAATTAAAATTGATTTTAATATATTGTGGTTAAGTTATTTGAATTGGTTGTTGCGAGGTGTGAAATTTTGGTCCGCTTACTGGTTTGGTCCGTTGAATGGTGTAGCACGTTATATATATTAATGAAAATTTTATAACAATTTAAAAGGTTATAAGTAATAAACTGGACCCTGGAAATATTATTTAGGTTAATTTAATAACGAGGAACTTATATACTGAAGTGGAGTGGGGAGCAGGAATGGGTGCAGCTGCTGGCGCAGCTGTTGCTGCATACTACTGCAGGCCACGTCAGCTACAGCTTCTAGCTGTTTCCATCTGCTTCGCCGCTGGGCATCTCGGCAATCAACTCGGCTATGGCCAGTAGGTCGACGACGTCTATATATTGCTGACCTGACAACCTTTGTATCTAGTCTTTTAAGACCAAGGCCTTTTGATAGCAAGTAGCAACGTCCGACATTTCTTCCTTCCAAGCACCGATTAAGAGGTTCTGCGTACAACAACTTTGATGAGCCCTGTCCCAATTCAATACGCCTTATATAAAATTTTATAGAAAAATACGTAATAAGATTAATAATAAGCGGATTATTGAAATGGAGCAGGGTGCAGGGTCGGATACATGGCGTGACTGATCGGTTAGTCAGCACCCCCTATATATTTCTAGCGGTTCTTTTCGCCGGGCGCAACCCCGAGAACATTACCTTTTATCATTCATAATTTTGTTTTTGGACTGGTTTTAATACCAGAATACAGTTTGCGTTACTTTCGTTATCTTTTGGACCCTGGGCTTATTCGTGACACGTTTTTCGATTATATACTGATCAGGACCAATTCTTCCCGTTCCAATTTATCTAGCTGCTAAGAATAGGAGACTGGCTCTAGTTAGCTGCCGAGGCAACTTTCGATCTTTAATTATAAAACGGAAGGGATAAGGTCCTGATTAAAAGCGCAATTATAATTACGATTACGATTACGATTATAACTATATATACCTGATAGCAAATTGCGGTAGACGACAAATAATTACGATAACGACGTAACCTTTTTCCGATTAATAAAAAAACTGTTAAACTGTTTAAGTATGATACCTTATTTAAAAACATAATTTTATTCGGAAAACGGCAAAGAAATATAAGCGCGGACGACGATCGATATTAAAACCTAACTTAATTACTTAAATTTTAAACCGATTATGTAATTTAGAATATTATACGTATTAATAGAAGAAGTACGTAATAAAATAAATTATAAGATTTAATTAATAAGAATTAAAAAAGATAAAATTATGTCGTTAATAATATCATTATTAAAATTTAAATCAATTAAAATAAATATAACGATAATAAAATTAACGATATAAATAAGTTAATAAATATAAATAAAAAAAGAAATAAGGTTATAAAATTATTTATTTTATATATAAAAAAAAGTACCGAAAAATTTTTTTTAATACGATATAAAAATAAAATAAAAATTTTACGCGATATATTTTAAATCTTTTTAACGTTAATCGAATAATATTTGATTTAATTATTTATAAACGGCATTATTTAAAATTTACATTTTCTCTTAAATTTAAATATTATAACGTTTAAATTAATAATAAAAATATTAATTAATAAGTTAAAAAAAGTACGCTTAGATAATTAACGACGTAATATTAATTAAAATAAAATTATTTAAATAATTAATAGAAAAAAGTTATTCATTTTTTAAATTTTAAAAAAAGTCTATATTTAAAATAGTTATTATAAATGATTATTTACCTTATACCTAAATATACTGTCGTTAAAACAATATTTTATAACTGAAATAATTTAAAAATTAATAATATTAATTAATTAAAGTAAATTTTAATAAAATTTTTAAAGATTTTTTAAACTTTTTTAAAATCATTATTTTAGTTTATTTATAATACGGATTATTTTTAGGATTAAATCTTTAAAATTTTACGAAAAATGAAAACTTTATTTTAAATATAACCGTTTAATACCGATTAATAAAAACTTTTACGAAAAGAAATTTAATAAAGTTAAATTCCGGAATAATAATAATTTAATCAAATTTTTAAAGTTTATAAAACCTTAAATATATAAATAATTTTTAAAATTATTTATAAGGTTTATAATATTTATACCGGATATTATATTTTTCGGACAATCCGAATAAATTAAATACGGTTTTTTTACATTTATTATAAATAAGTTTTTATTTTTTATAATTTTTTATAATTTATTAATTTACCTGAAATTTCATTTTTTAAGTACCGTAGTTATCGATTAAGTTAAAAAAATTATTAAATTATACAAAAAATACAAATTTATAAAATTTAAAATATTTACTAGATTATTATTTTGGATCGATAATATTAATATGAAAAATTAAATCAAAATAATAATTAATAAAATAATCAAATAAAACGACGTAATTAAAATTATTTTACAAAATTGTAAATTATAAAACTTAAAACAAATTCGAATTACCAAAAATTAATTAAAAACTTTAATTAAATAAACTTAAGGAAATAATTTGGATCAAGTTTATAATTATTAGTTGAAACATGCCGTTAAAGTAAAAAATGTTTAAAAAAGAATTAAGCAAAAAAAGTAATGAATTAATAAAAATAAATATATTAAAAATCTATTAAAAAAGTTATTAATTAATCATTGCGAAAAAAATATTAATAATTTAAATATTTAATTTAAAAATTTATATTCGATAATTTATATTAAAATTTATATATTAATTAAATGTTAGGTTTTAAAGAAAATTATATTTTTTAAATATAAATAAACGTTATAAACTTTAAAAATTAATTAAAGCTGATAGTTTTAAAATTTCGAAATTTTTAGAAAGGAAATAAAAAATCGAAAAATAATGCGGATATTCTAATATTACGTTCCGTTAAAATAAAAAATATATTAAATATATAATTATTATACCGACCCCGGCGATTAATATAACTAATTTTTAACCGGATAAATTAAATCGATTAAATCTTTACCGTAAACGAAAAAAATATTAAATTTAAAAAATTACCGAAACGGTTATTAAAATTATAAAAAACGTTTTAATAATTTTAATTACAGTATTTATTAATTGTGTGAAAAACGTGGATATAATAGGCAAAAATGGCATTTATTTATAAATATAAAAATTATAAAATTAATTTTATTTGTTGACGACAGTTATATTATTTCTTTTATAATTTTAAAAAATAAAGTTACTTTAAACATAATTTAATTCCTTTAAACTTTAAAAAAATAAAGGATTGAATAATAAGCTTTAATTCTAAAAAGAATTTAAAATAAATCTATAATTTGTTAAATTTTTTTGCCCAATTTAAAAAAAAGATATAATAATTTAATCGGCGAAGCGATATTTTCCGGGGCGTTAATAATTAATTCACAAACCTTAACCTAAATATTATTAATTTAATTAAATCTTAAAAATATATTATAATTTTATCACTAAATCGATAAAAGTCCGATGCGGATTAAATTAAAATAATCAAAATTAATATAACTTATTTCGTTAATTATAAAAAAAGAGTTGTATAAAAAATTTTTTTTACGTAAATGGTTATAAAGCGATTTTATCGAAAATAAAGATATCCGTTATCTAGAAAAAATTAGAATATTAAAAATTAATAATTCTAATTAATTAACGGTATTTATTAACATTATAAGAACTAAGCAATCCAAAAATAAGAAAAATAACTTTAAAAAAATATTAAATATAAAATTAATAATAATTTAATATTTAAAACCCCTTTATTTTATAATATAAAAACCGGCATTTAAATAATAATATTTTTCGGCTAAATATTAATACCTTTACTTATAAAGGCCTAATTAATAAATATATAATTAAATCTTTTTAAAAAAAAAGATCCGAAAAAATTTTAAAAAAAAGTTTAAAATTATTTAATCCAAATTAATCAAAATTTGCCCAGATTTCGGAAAAGTTTTTAAAAACTTTATAATTATTTAATTATAAAAATACGGAATAATTAAAATAACCGAAATTAAATACGAAAATTAAAAATTTTGAAAATAAAAAAACTTTTTAAAATTTTTACTATAACCATTAATTATAAAACAGAAAATTAAAAAGATTTTAAACTGTTGTCGGTTTAATAATATAATTTAATTGAATATATTACTATATTATTTAAATTAGTATTTAAAGTAAGTTATAAAAACTGTAAAAATTTAATAAACAAATTTATTAATATTAGAATTAAATTTAACGTTATTATTACGTTATACGTTAAACGATATAAATTAATTCTGCAATAAAGACGTATATTATTTATAAATTTTAATTTTTAAAAAAGGATTTGGTTGGAAAATATTGTTAAAATATTTAATTAATTATTATTTTTTTATTTATCGTTAATAATTATTATATTACGTAATTATTAATATTAAAATTTAATTTTATAGCTAAATCGAAAATAATATTAAATATAAATACGGACGTCATAAAAGGAACCTTAAAATTTGGCCCGTTAAAAATTACTATTTTTTTGGTTTTTATTAAAAAAGTTACGTATAATATCCGTATTAATAAAAAGCTAAAAAAAAAGCAACCGGTAAAATAATAAACCGTTTTATTAACGAAAGCAGGTTTATAAGTAAAAATATAAATAAATACGTTACGAGCCTTTACATTTTTTTAATTAATAATATTTTTGTTAATTAAAACCCGATAATAATTTAAAGGTTATAAGTAATATATTAAAATTCGGAAATATTATTTTAATTAATTTAATGATAAGAAATTTGTATACGTTTTTTCTAAAATATTATGGGACGAGATATAATAAAGGATTAATATAATCGGATCGTATAAATTAATACGATATATAAGCCACTATAGAAACATGGTTTTAATTAATAATATATTATTAAATGAATTAATATTATCCGGAAACCCGGATTAAAAACTTAAGTAATTTAAAAAACTTAGGAAATTATTACTTAAAATGAAAAAAACCCTAAGAAATTGGGTATATTATTGATTACCTTATTTTTTAAGTTTATTGCTATGTTATAAGCTACCCGATTTATGAAAAGAAAATTAAGGGCGTTTTTAATTAATTTTGAAATAAATTTAACCGTATTAAAAAGGTCTTATTTAAAAAGATACTTTGTTGCAAAACGTTTACTTTAATTTAAATTTAATGAAATTATGATAAAATTAAATTAAATATTGTACTAAATTATAAAATCAGAATAATTTTTTATAAAATATAACAAATTAAAGGCATAAGAATACCGGCTAACCTTTTAAATAAATTAATTAATATATTATAAATACATATTTAACGAAAAATATCCGAATAATTTTACGTTATATATAAAAATATCCAATTTTTATCCAAAAAAAGGATAATAATTTACGATTAATTAATTTTGTTATTAAATTAAACGTTATTACTTTATAAAATATCTTTATACCAGAAAATTGCGTCAAGTCTTTTCCGGATTTTATTATATATTCGTTAATTACTTTAATTAATCTTTTTCCCGGTTATAATTAAGTTATATTAACCTTTATTGATAAAGGTTTTATTATTTTTATAACATTTTTAAAAAATTTTAAATATATTAATATGTTTATAAAGTTTATTAATTTTATAGCTTATTTTTGCCGTATAATAGAGAAGATTTTTAACGATTTAATAGCCGATATTACCCGGTTATTTATCGACGAGGTCGATATTAAAGGCTTAAAAATAAACTATAAAGATGAAAAGCTTTTCTCCGAAATTTAGCAATTTATGTACCAATATATTATTAATATAAATAAAACCTTTTTTAATTTTAAGCTTATTAATATATCGACTAATATCAAAAAGTTTTAATAATATTAAAAGATAACCGATATAATTAGTTTTTTTTGCAGAACGAATAAATAATAATCGGATATAATTAAGGTAAAAAAGATATTGAAAATCCTGTTATATAAAAACGTTTTAAAGGTTAAAGCTTTTTTAAATATCGTTATTTATTACCGGATTTTTATTATATATTTTATTATTAAAATTAAATTCTTTATACGTATATTCTGGAAAAATTAATTTTTCGTTTAAAAATTTAATTAAAATTGTCTTATAAAAAATATAAAAAAAGTGATTATTATTATTCCGTCCTTAATGATTTTGAATTATAATTTTATTAAAAGTAAAATTATTATAAAGACGGACATAAATAAAAATAGCTTTAAAAATATTTTTGGTTAAATAATTAATAATATTAAATATTCCGCGCGTTTTAAAAATGGTACTTAAAAAGGCATTAAGTTAAATTACGATACGGGTAAATTAAAGTATTTAATTAGTTATAAAATTTTAAAAAACTTCGAATTTATATTTACGGAATTCGATTTATATTAAAATTAACGTTTAAATAATAATAATTTAAATTAATAATGTTTTAAGTTTTATATTTAGAATTAATTTATTTACTAAATTACCTGGATAAAATTATTCGCTTTCGAAATTAAGTATATTTTTAATAAAAAGAATTTAACCATGAATAATTTATTCCGAAAGTTGCCTAAAACTTTTAATACGTTAAACAATTAATAAAAAGGAAAAAATGATAATTTTATTAATATTTAATTAAACGTTATTCGGCTTAATTTTATTTTAACCGATATAACCTTAATTTTTATTATAATAAATAAGTAAGGATCTTTTATTAAAAATTAATTTAAAAAGTTATAAAAGTACCTTAGGTGTTTTATAATATTAAACCTTTTTAAACGGTTACGTAAAGCTTTAATAAAAAAAACCATTTTTAAAATCGAAACGTTAAATTATTTTGTTTAAAACGGTATTTTATAACGTAAGGCGGATAAGCGATACTGTAACCGTAAAGTTATCGCTATTAAATAAAAGCAATTTTCGGTAATTAAATAATATTATAAGGATTGTAGTTATGAGGGACAAAATTTAACTTATTTTATTTTAATTGAAGTACGTAAATATTTTAAATACGTAAATTTTATAAATAAATATAATACGAAAAAAAATATAATTATTAATTATTTCTTTAAATATTATTTAATATTTTTTTAAAATTTTACGTTTTGTTTTTACAACGAATAAAATTAATTAAGTTAGTATTTTATAAAATATTTTCGATTCGTACTTGAATCGGTATTTTATTAATAGTAATAATAAAAACTTTCTATCGTTTTAACGCAATTAAAACTTAATTTCTTTCCTTTTTTTTCGGACTTTAACTATAAATAAATCTATCGTTTTCTTAAATAAAATATCTGCGGAAACATTTTTTTTATTAAATTAATATTAAGAAATAATATTGAAATTAAAATTTTTTCATCGAATTTAACGCATAAAAAACGTATTTATTTATAAATCATAATAGAATTTAATAATTAATTATAACAAAAAAAGGTTATTTTTAAAATTCCGGGTAATAATATTTAAAATTTTAAATTATAACGAATACCTTTCGGTTTTAAATACAATACGCTTTTTTTTTAAAAAAGTATAATGTTTAAAAAATATTTAACGAATTTGTATTGGTTATTTTTTTATTATTATGAAATAATACCTTTAATTACGTAACGAAATACGTTTATTTTTATTTTAATCGAGTAATTAAATCGAAGAAAAAAATAAAAATAAAAATTTCGTAAATAAGTTATTTTATTTTTTCGAAACTTTATTTTTGTTTAAATCTTATCATGAAAAAACATTTCTTTTAATAAAAGATTTAATAATTCGATTATACCGCTTTTATAATAATAAAATATTCGTATATAATTTTAAAATTTTATAAATAAACGGATTATAATACGATTATTAAAATTTTTAAATTTTTATTCTAAAATTATTTTAATTTTAATTAAATCGATAAAAATATTTACATTTATTTTTATAATAATATTAAAATAATTTATTTTCTTAACGTTAAACCAGAACTTTTTAATATTTTTTTCACAGTTAACTTTATATAACGGGTAAATAATTTTTTAAAATATTTTTAATATTCTTTTTGAAAATGGGAATAAAATAATATATTATTAATATACGCGTTTACGTAATAATTAAGGAATTTATATAATTAAATATTAATAAACGATTATTATTAAATAAAATTAATTTTTATTAAAACGTTTTTTAATAAATTTTAAATATGATTAAATATTTTAATTTAATAACGATACGAAGTTTATAAAACATTTAAATAATATCTGTTTTAATAAAACGTTTAACGTTGCGATAATTAAATATGATACCGTTAAATAAGAAATTTAAAATGAAATAATTTTTTAAATATTACTTTCCTTAACGGTAATTAATATAAAATCTATATTTTAATAAATATAGTTTTAAAGTCAACAAAATCAAGGTAACTTTTTTTGGTATATATAATGCGATAAATTTTATTTTTAATAATTTATTTATTATTTTTTTAACGGAAAATATTAACCGAACGTTCGGTAAATTAGAGGTTTAAAAGTAAGTATCGGCCGGTCGAATTCCAGAATTACGTTATGGCCGGGTCGGAAATCTGAAAAAATATTAACTTTTTTTTTCGAAAGAAATATTTTTAAATAAATAAAGGATTTTTTAAAAAAAAAATTCCGGTTTTATTTTACGTATTCCGGATTTTTATTTTCAGAAAAAGAAGTTTTTTAACTGTTATATATATTTTATTCTTATAAAATAATTAGAGTTATAACGCTCGATTTTTTATTTTTAAAGAACTAAAATTGTTTAAAATAATACAAATTTGCTTGATTATTCTATATAGGGGTTAATTTTTAACGGTTTTCATAATAAAGATAGTTAATTCAATATTATATATATCCGCTATATATTTTTTTTAATACGTCCGCCGGAATTAGAGGTATAAATATTAATGTAAAATTATTTTCGGGTTTTTTTTATAAATATTAAAAAATTTAATATTACTTATTAACCTTTTTTATAACGTAATCGTAATAATAAAGGTTTTTTTAAACTTTAAAATTGACCTGCCCGTTTAATAAATATCGGGTTAAAAGTTTAATCGCCGGTAAAAATTTGGCTGAAGTTAAAAAGTCGTTAAGTTAAATAATACTTTTATTTTTAGAATTTAATAATAAGTTATATTGTTTCATTTAATAAAAACCGATAACAATATCGTATTTAATATACGTGATTTAAAATATTTAATCGAAAAAACGTCGTACGTTAATTTTAAGCGTTATAATTATTTAAACTTTTATTTAACCGGCAAATTATTTTCGGTCATCTTATAATTACATAAAATTTTTTTAACAGAATAATACAAATTTATAATAATTTTTTGGCTTATTTAATAAAAAAAGAGTTAATAAAAATTAAATTTATATTTTAATATTATAAAAACGGTAATACGGAAGTTAATTTTATTTATTTAAATTTCTATAATTTTAATAAAAACTTTATATTTTTTAAAATAACTTATTTCCGTTATTATTAATATAAAGAAATTATTAAAAAACTTTCCGATAAAATTCTTTTTTTAATTCGTTAAAATTAAACAATGTTATTTTTATTTTTACCGTAATCACCTTTTCCTTATCCGGGTAATCGTTAACCTTATATTCCGTTTTACCATAGTTAAAATCCGTATTAACCTTTTAATAAATCTTTTTCTTAATTTCTAACAAAGATTTACCGGTATTACCCGAAATATTTGATTTACCGGAATTACTATTTAAACGGGATTTCTTGTTTTTATTTTTCGGTTTATTATTATCAAAATTATATAATCGGAATTTACGTTTTTATTAACGTTTTTTATAAATAAATTAATTATTATATATATTTATAATAATACGGTTATAAAACTTTTTATAAATAATATTAAAATTGTAATTATTTTTAAAAAGGCGTAAATTAAGATTTAAAAAAAATTATTTTTATAAAACTTACTTTTATTTGTCCTTGACGATTTTAACCTTTTAAATAAAACTATTAAATTTAAAAATAAAATTATAAATATTTTAATTTTTGCCGGGCTTAAAAGCAAAAATACGGAAAGTTTTTTTAATAATGAAAGCTTAGTCCGGATCGTAATACGATAATTTTAATACTTAAATTATTTCGGTTACGTAAAAAGAAAGTCGAATAATTAATTAATAACAAATTTTATTTATTTATTCGGCCTTTTTTTTAAAAAAGGCTTATTAAATAATATACGAATTTTTTCGTTTTAAAAAGTTAATTTATTTACTTTAAACTTGTTTATAATTTTACGGACTTAAACGTTAAACTTAATTTTATTACCGCTACACCTAATTAAATCGTTAACATAAACGATTTCTTTTTCGGTTATAACTAAATTTCGTATTATCATTTTTTACAAATTTGCAGAAAGTAAATTATGTTATTATACCGGTAAAACGAAACGTACTAGTATTATCGAAAACGTTATTAATTATATTCTTTTAACGAAAGCGGCCAGTATTATCGGAAGAAATAAAGAAATAATAACTTTATTCCGGAATTTTTAAAACTTTCCTTAAATGTTTTAATTATCGTTAATTATTTTGTCGATTAATTATTTATCGGAATCGGTTTTTAAATATTTATAATCTTAATCTTGGTTTAATAAAGCTTTTATTTTTACGAATTTGGTTTCGTTTTATAATACGTTATTTTTTATAGTTTTTTTTAAAATATTTACCGTTTTTTAAATTTTGATTTGGAATTTAAAAAGGTATTTTGATTTTTATGTTTTTAAGTTTACCTTTATTTAATTTAAATCGCTTTAAACCTCGATTAATTGATAAATAATCTTTCTTAACAAATATTTAGTTTTAATGCTGGTTAATCTAAGTTTTAATTTTAAGTTTGGTTTAACACGCGTTATTTTTCGTCGTTACGTATCGACGTAAAAAATATAATACCTTATTTATTTATTGCTAGGTTAACGAAAAAAAGAAAAAGCTTAAAATAATATTACTGCCAGCATTAATATAATATGGTAGTTAATTTATTCGCGTTATAAACGAAGATATTAAGCTGAAAACAGAAGAAAAAAAAGGTAAAGTCGTAAAGTACGTAAAGATGTACAAAATTCCCCACTTTCTGTATAGCAGGTAGCTAGTTTATGTAGCAGCTGTCAGCCCCATATGACGGTTGCCAGCCTCACGGTTTGATCCCGGTAGCTGCCGTTACAATAACTTTATTTCGGTTATAAAAGTAATTATTATAGTTTATTTATTTATTTATTAATTTATTACTTTTTAAAATAATTTTATAATATATATTTAAAACTTTTTTCGATCGATTAGATTATTTGTAAAGAAAAAACGTTATTTTAGGTATTTAGCAAATTTTTATCCTCGAATTATAACATTTACGGTTTAATATTAATCAAGTATTAAATAATTCGATTAATAGCTTTATAATACGCGTTATTAAAATTTAAACTAAATTAGGTAAATCGGGATACCGTAAAAGTTATATTAGATCGCGTATTAATTATTACGTATATAATAAAACCGATTTTTTTGGTATTTATTAACGGAACTTAAATAAATTAAACTGAAATGCGCTAATAATTCAACGCTCGTTATTAACGTATTTAAAAAGTTATTTAAACTTTCTTTAAGAATTAAGTTAATTAATTTATTTATATTGTAGAATTAATATAATTAAACTTTTTTTACTCTTTTTTAAAAATTGTTTCGATACCGAAAGATTATTATAAATTTCTACTTTTTATATAGTTATATCTTTTCCGTATTTATTAAATTAATTAATCGATAAAGCTTTAATATTTTCTCACAGTAAACCGTAAAGATATCGTTTATAAAAGAAAATGTACTTTTTAACCAATAAAAAAGTAAAGTTCGTAAAAAATCGGATTAAATTTTAATTTTTTATATATTTTAATAAAGTCCTTTTATTATAATAAAGGTAATGTTTTTTTATTTTTATAATACCTTTTTAATTAGAAAAACTTTGTTACGTTAACCGTATTTTGAAGGTATCTTTGTAAATACTTAATAAAATTAATTTCCGTAAACGACAACGTTTATAACGTTATATTATTTAAATTTTAAATCGAATTTAGCCGTAATAATAATTAAGGTTCGAAAAAACGTTTTTACTAAGATAAATAAATATATATTAATATAAATATTTTTAAATTATTAATGCCTTTATACGACGAAACGTGTTTTATATTTTTATAACTAATTATATTATTAGATTTATAAATCTATATTTATATATATTTTAAAACTTCTTTTTTAGCGAAAAGTTAATGAATTACTTTTTAAAATTATATATTTTTATAATTTTATAACTAAACTTTTTCGGTTTTACCAAATAGCTTTTTTAACGGGTATATATCTAATTTTTAATGGCTTCGTAACGATAACGGAAAGTTACGTTTATATACCCGGCTTTACGACCTGGAAATTATATTATATTCTTTCGTATTAAAATCTTTTCGATTAAAATAATTTATATTTTAAATAATTATTTTTTTAAACTCTCGTAATTTATCGGACGGTTATTAAATAAACTTATAAGATAAGTTAATCGTTTAATATTAAACGTAATCTCTCAAATTTTATGATTATTTTCAATAATATATTTATAGTTCGAAATATATAAAAAGCTTTACGTTTTTAACTTTTAAAGTACCTTTATTTTTTACCGTTATTTTAAATTAAATAATATAATAAAAATTTAATGTTACTTTTTTAATTTTCGGCGGCGTAATAATTATAATAATTATTAATATAAACGTTAATAAAGGTAACGATTTAAGAAACGAAAATAATTCGAATAGAATAATCGTATAAAAATAATTAATTTTATGGGAATAAATTTTTTTATTAACCCGTACGTTTTTTTAAACGCCTATACCACTTTAAAACTATCGTTTTTATTTAATCGGAAATTAAATTATTTCGTTTAAATCACTAAGTTTTTAAAAAATATATATATGTAAATAGTTATAAACCTAATTAAATAATTCTACTTATCGAAATAACGTACGTAATTCGTTATCCGTAACTTAAAAAAAAAATTAAATCTTTAATATTACTTAAAAAGTTAATGTTTTCGTTAAATTATACGTGTCGAATAATAATAATTTTATTAATTAACGGGGTCCAAATTTTATAAATATTCGTAAATCGATAACCGATAAAAATATTAATTTCCGTTTTAAGATTTAACTTTTATAATTTTTGTTCTTTTTTTATAACGGTGATTATTATTACGTAAATTATATAATCGTATATTTATAAATAAGTGTATTAAGGTTTTCGATTAAACATTATAGTACCGTTTTTATATATTAACTAAATATAATAAATTTTGTATAAGTTTTTGCTAAAAAAAGCGTATTTAAATACACAGTTATACAGATATACTGTTATTTTAAAAATATATACAATTAAAAACGAAAGTAATTTAACACCATTTTATATTATAATTATTTTTTCTTTAATTACACCCTTTATACGTTTTATATCTCCGTTTTGAGCTTCAATATATAATGGCAAAAACGTAGATTTAATAACTTAGAAAAGGCGATTAAAATGTATTCCGAAATTAATAATTTTTTAAGATTCCGTTATTATATTCGAACATTTATAAAAAACGTTTATTTTAATTCTTTAAAATCTTTAAAAATATATCGAAATGTTGTAATTAAAATCTTTTACGTTCGGTTTTTAAAATAAATATCTCAAATAAAGCCTGAATATCTATCGGTTATAAATATAACGTATTTATATTTTTTAATTTTTTTTTTCAAAATTTACAAAACCGATAATAATTCGTTATCCTAATCGGAACGCTTTTTTCCATAACTTGCAATATATTTATTTTTTAACCTTTACTTTATTATATATTTAATATTCGACCGTTATAAACCTTTTAAACGGATTTCTTTTATATAAAATCGTAATTGGGCGATTATTTCGGGCCTTAAATATTCTAATCTTAAATACCATATCTTACCGTTATCGGTTCATAATAATCTTATTATATAAAAGTTAAGGTTCCGTTTATAAGTAATAAAAATTATATAAAAAGTTGTTATATTAATATTTTCTATAACGAATTAATTAAACTTATTTATTAATATAGCAACTATCTAATTAAACTTATTTCGAATAAAATTATTATTTCTTCGCTTATTTTATTAATACCTTTTTTTCCGGAATTACCGAAAAGATACCAAATTATATATAAAGTTTTTACAGTAAGCTACGTCGTATAAACATACCGCTTTCGAGCCCGTAAAGCTTTAAAATAATATATTTCGTATCCTTTAATCGGAACAAAACTTTTTCCCGCGTATATTCCGTTACTGTAAATCGTTATTTTATTATTTAAAACCCTATTAATTAGGTTAAAAATATATAACGTCCCACACCACCTCAGCGGATGCACCACCTTACCGGATGACTTTTAATACATTCTAATTACTTAACTTTAATTATCCATTTTCTAACACTATAATATGGAACGGCTTACAAAAAACGCACGAATAAACCTAGCTATTTAGGCTAAAAAAACAAGATCCAAAACTGAGTTATACGACATTTAATTTTATATATAAAGTACCTTAATCTACCTTAAATAAATGATATCGCAATAAAACTTTCCGAAACGATATGATCCTAAATTCAAAAAAATTAAAGCCGCCTGAAAAAAATTTAATGACCGACTGAATTTTTAACTTAAATATATAAGCATTTCCTATCCGGCTTTGATATGTTAAAAGTATAGCTAATATATTATTAACCTAACGCGTTACGGCTCGCGTCGAAATTAACTAAACGTCGAAATTTATTAAACGGCAAAAAAAACTCAAAACGTATTTGAATTAAAATATTAATTAGTAACGGATTTTATTCGAAAATATAAAGATATTTCGTAAATAATTCATACTTATTCGGATTATAATTATAAAATACGATATCGTAAAAAAGGATATTTATCACTTTAATAAACTAAACTTTTAATAAGTTTTTTTATAATAACGAGTATAATAATTATTAATACCGAAAAACGTAAAAGATTTCAATGAACGTAATAAAAATTAAAAAATAAATTATAATTATCTAAGCTATCAATTTCCAAAATTAGGCTATACCGTTATTTATTATTATAGCAAAGAAAAAGTACTTTAGGTCCTGATATCGTAATAACCCATTACTAGCAACCAATTAAAAGATCGTATTAAATAGTAATAACTAAATAACAAATAAATTACATCTAGAATAGATCTAGCATTTTAATAAACATACTCGGACGTATACGAAAAATTCGAAACGTTTCCTTATCCTCGACGGCCACGAAAGCCACCATTCGATAAAATTCGAAAAATATTACGCTAATAATAATATTATTACGCTTTATATATTTACGTATTTTTCTTAGCGGCTTTAACCTTTTAACGTATCTTATTTTTCTATTTTAAAACGCGCTTATTTACGGTACATCGAAAACCGAATACGGCGTTATTATACCTATATTACCAAAAAAGATTTTCTTGCCGGCTTCTACAACGCGTTCCAAGCTACCATAACGTCCAATAACATTAAATCTAAATTCGTAAAAGCTAGTTTATTCCATTTAATCCCAATACCGTTCTTTCCGAATTAAAGGTTCCTTTAATTATACCTACACCAACCGTCTCTCCGCTAACCTCCGCCGGTTCTATTTTACCCCCCGCAAAAACCCCTGAAAATATCTATAAAGCAACAAAACAAAAACAATATTTACAAAAGAAATTAAGAATTATTAAAATAACTCGCCAACAAAAATACTTAAATCGGCTGGTCTTATAACAAAAGGTTACATATTACTATTATGTAAAGCCGCTCTTCTCTGGAAAAAAAACGTCCAAATACGCAAAACGAACTACATCTTAAACAAACGTCGCAAAACCAAAAACAAACGTCTTCAAAAAAGAGAAATACTTATTATATAAAAAGAACAAGCTCTTTTGACCCAAAAAGAAAAAAGTAATAAAAAAATACAACCAACAGCAACTGAAAAAGGTTATCGCAAAAGGGTTAAAACTAAAAAACAGAAATATAACGTTTATAGCAAACCCGGGCATAATACGTATACTTATAACGAAATTATAAATATGTTTAACGGAAAATAATGCGATTAATTTTAAATTAATACGATATATTATTATTAAATTATTTGAATTTGTTACTGCGGAATGCTAAAAACCATCCGGTAAAATAATACATCTGGTAAGGTGGTGTAAAACGTTATCGTAAACTTTAAATTTAAAATAATCGAATTTTTTCAAAGGTAAAACGTAACGCTTATCGTATTATATTAATCAAAAATCAAAAAGTACGCTAGGATTCGTTTTAGTCCTTTTAGAAATTAATTTTCTTTTAAATAGTTAATTTATCCATAATTTTTAACAAATGGGCGATTTTTTCCTTAAGGAACTGATCGGTAGCGATACGTTTTTGAATTAATGCCATTATCGCTTAGTTAAAATGGAAATCCTTTAAAACTTTCTTCAAAAATGTATAACAATATTAAAATAATCTATAATAAATACTGAAATAAATTTTAAAGCCTATATCCTATATATTTAACTTTTAACGTTTTCGCTTATTATTTCTTCGATTCGTTCGGGAACCTTTACGACCACTTTATTTCGACCCTTTCCTAAAAGGCTTATTATGCGGTTAATTATAAATATTTTTATTAGCATCTTTAACCTTTTCCTAATTAGGATTATCTTAATTCGAAAAATTTACAGGAACCTTTTAAAAAGTTAAAAACGCCGCTTTAAAGTTTCTAGTTAATTATTATATGTTTATTATATTTTAATACTTTAAAAAGTTAATTTTAATTTTTAAATAATTAATTAATTCCTTTTTAATATTATTCTTTTTTAAAAATAAATATAGATTCGACCAATTAAGTAAAAGCGACGTTACTGCTATACATAATTAATTTATTTAAATAATTGGCATAATCGTTTCGAGAATCCCGTAACGTTAACTTTAAACCATAAATTTTTATTACTTTATTATTTATTTATTAAATCTTTTGGCAGTTTTTAAAGTTTATTTTAATCGTTTTTCGTATACGCGTTTAATATTTATAAATAATTAACTATCGTAAACCTTTTCGGCTTAATATAATATAATATATTATCTTTTAAAATCGTTATTTAATTTTAAACAAATTTCTTTAATCAATAAAAAACGTTATTTAGGATTTATTTTATACTCTTCTTATAATTGTTTCGGAAAATCTTATATTTTTAATTATAAATAAAAGAATTGTAAAATTTTAATTATAAACTTATTTACTTTCCGTTATTATTTCGAAAATATTTATCGGATAACCCGTTCGATCGATTTTTTCGCTTTAAATGACTCTTTTAAAGCATAAATTAATTATTTACGTCGACTAGCGAATTCGTGTTTTTGGATAAAAGAATATATTAGGCGGCGTAAGTTTAATAGGCCATTGTTAAGGATTATAGTAGTCTGGGTCCGCTTGACAGGCGCCCCGACTATTTATGCCTTCTAGTTCCTAGCAGTTTCTGATAGTAGACAATTATTAAAATTTATACCTTTATACAGTTATACGTATTTAATGTATAATTATTTATAATACGCAAAAAGTATTAAGTTAAACATTATTATTATTTATTATTTTCCCGTTATTTATAGTTTTACTTCTGTAATTCTTAATAAGTAGTATTTATTATTTAAATTTTAAATTAATTTTCCTTATTATTCTATTAGTTTTCGCTGATTTAAGGGGGAATTATAGGTAATACCTAGCAATAATTATAATACTTTTAACTATATTTATATATAAAAAACTCGAGAAAATACGAAAGGTTTATGTTTATAACGTTAAGTATTCCGATAACTTTATTGTTTAACTAAAATATTTAAGTATTTTATAAACTATGAAAAAAACCTTTCATTGAAATATTATATTTAATAATTTTTACGATATAACTTTTACCGAACTATTATATTTTGCCGCGTTTTTAGATATTAAGCATAATTTGATGAATTTATCGATTAATAATTTAAATAAGTTTATAATTATATTAAGGTTTTTTGCGATAAATCGAAAAAATTTAACGATTATTTTAAAGAAAATTATAAATATAGTTAAATTTAAAGAAAATCGATAAAGGTGATTACCGCAACGGTAACAAAAATAAAATTAAAACTTTAAAAGTTAGAGTTTTAAAAGTTAGAATTAATATTTATACCGATAATCGAATTAAAATTTTAAAAGTTTTAGATTTTAAAGAAAATTCTAGTTAACTTAATTCCTAAGTAAGAGGATATATTAATTTTTCCGTTAAGAAATCCCGGATTATCGGGTCAAGGGATTGGTTCGAACGACGATCCAGATTTGTTTATATCTGTAAATAAGGACGATAGTATAATATAAACTTTTATTTATTTTTTTAAGGAAACGAAAAAGTTTTGCGTAAGTTAAAATATAACGTCCGTTATATACGAGCATATTTTAATTAAAGAATTTATAGAGTTATATAAAATCCGTATAATTAATATTAAATTATTTTAACCCGACATTAAAAGTTTAAGTATAACGGTTTAGATATTATTTAGAACCAGAAATAGGTATGTTACCGTAATGTATATTTTTAAGCCAAAAAGATAAAGAAAAATAGGTTGATATAGTTAATTAAAAATTCATTATTTTTAAAAGTATCTGGATTTTATTCCGTAAAGAAGTTTTAGTTTAATAAAAGTAATAATTTTCTGAAAAGGATAAGTATTACTTTTAGGTATGCTTATCGATTCTTTTAAACGCCGGATTAAAATAATTTGAGATTAAGTTAAAAAAAGTTTAAAAATGGTTAATTTAAAACCGGTATACCTTTAAAAATAATAAAAAGAGGAAATTAATTAAAACTTACGTTATAAAGTTGTTTAGGTACGTAAAATTATAAAAAGATTGACCGATTTCCAGCTATTTGCGCGTTTATACCAAAATTTATAGCCGGTATTCCAGGTATTATATTTTTTATTTTAAAAAACAAAATACTGTTACTTTATACCTAAATAAAGTTAACGATAAAATAAAGGTTAAAAAGGTTAAATTAAACGATATACCGAAAGTTATTATTATTTTATAAAATGACGTATATAATAATACGGATAACTAAAACGATACGGTTAACTGGATAAATTATAACCGTAATAACCGGCAATTTTAACGTTAAAAATCGTTATGGCGTAGTTAAAAATTACCCGGATTCCGTTTATATAATTCAAGCCCTTGCGGTTATTTAGAAGGTTACCGAGAATAGGCATAACGGCGTAAAAAATCACTTTTTTTTTAACGCTTTAAACGTAAAAAAAGTCCGGACTATCCGGACCGTGAAGCCTTTTAACGACGTTTCGGACGATATCCTAAATTTAGTTAAAAAACCTAACATCAGGATGGGACTTATACGTTTTTTAACGAGAAACTTGTATAAAAATACGAAAAAGATGCTAAGAATTATCAATCGGTTTTATAAGTTAACGGTTATATTTACTTTAACGAAGGTAAAGCTAAATTAAAACCTGACTACGAAAAAAGTTAAATATATTTCGAAAAAACGTTATCGATAATATTTATTTCGTATATTTTAAAAAACTAAACAAAATATTAAATATTAAAAACGTTGAAAAGAAGATAAGTTATCTATATAAACGGTATAATACCGTATACGGCACGGCCGCTTTTTTTAATTTCTATATCTAAAAGGAATACCTAATCAAAAAATAAATAATATCCAAAACGATGCGATTAATAAATTTTTTTACGTCTGATCTAAAAGATATTAACGTTAATAAAACCGTATATTTTATCCTCAACGATAAATAAATAATTGAATCCGATTTAAGGCCGGCTTTAAAAAATTATATATAGCAAAACCGTCGTACCTAAAGGTAGGCGTCAAAGCCGACGTTAACATACGACCAGTCGATATTTGCATAGATACAGGTAGCTCTTTAATCCTCGTCAACCGAAAGTAAATAATTACCTAGGCCAAAAACCCCAAACTTTCCAAAATAAACTTTATTTGCATTAAAAATATTAATTCGAAACGTTTATCGATATCAAGATCGAATTCGATTTTTATATACAAAAATAAGTTAAAAATATATAAATTAACGGGCATTTTATTACTAAGGTTAACGTAATCGACGGCCTCGAGCTAAAGATATTATTAAATACCGAATTCTTATTTTAATACAATATTAAAATTAACTTCGTTAAAAAAATTATATCTTCCGATTAATTTTTAATATAAAGATAAAAAGGAAAACTTTTAAAATAATATCCTTAAAACCTATTTAACGAAAAGTTATAGCTGCTTATACAATAAAAATCCCTGCCATAACTATAACTTTTATTAACATAAATTACGCCGACTTACCTAAGTCGACGGATAAAACAGACCGTATAATAAAGCCTTTATATATAACAGCGAACCATTTAAATACGTTCGACCTCACCATCAATAAGTTTAGCCCAAAAAAGGCCATCCTTTTACATAATTACGATAATAACGAAAAAGCCTAATTATCTAATTACCATAATATCGAGTAATATTAAAAGGCCGATAGAATCCGAAACGAAGGGGCTAAAACGGTCGGAAAGACCCACCTTTTAATAATATAAAACGATAAAAACGTAAAAATAACCGAATATTTATATATAGACCTTAATACCTTCTTATACGGTATTACGAAGTTAACGGACATTCCGTTTATTAAATTCAAGGCCGGAGTAGCCATCGTATATAACGGCTTTACGATTAGCAATAAAATACACTACATAGTCGATAACTTTAATATATTTAAGGATAGATACGTTGTATTTATACGCGAAAAATATAAAATACGTATTAATTTTGTAAATAAATGGTAAAAATAATTAAAGCCTGTTAAAATATACCTATTAAACGTTAAGGACCGTTAAATTTTTAATATAAAATACAATTAGCTTTATGCTTAATGAAAGATATTCTTTAAGTACAAACTTATTTTTATAATAATCCCGATTTTCGTTATATAAAAAAACTAGATATTAAATAATAAATAAGTTACGTAATAACCGACCTTAAACCTTTAAATACGAAAGACCGGTTTTAATATATACTTTTTATTTAACTAAAAAGATATTATGGATAATATAACTGGCAAACTATAACTTAATTCTCTTAACGTATTTAACATTTTTTTTTAATTATTAATACGTGCGGAAAACCGAAACCGTATAGAAATTATTAATTCCCAAAAATTAGAAAGGTGTAACGTTATATTAATAAGATTTCGTAACTCCGCCATTTTCGGCTAACGATTTATAAATAAGCAATTTTTCTTATATAAGCATTTTATACGTACATATATTAATAATATCGTTATTTTTACCATAGATATTAAAAAGTATTTAAAGTACTTACGTATCGTATTAAATATATTTAATAAGGTACGGGTTTATATTAACGCGGAAAAAAAAAATTTTTACTTTTTTTTAACCCGTTTATTAGATTATAATATTAACGGAAAACGAAATATCTAAAACAGATAATTACATTAACGCTTTTAAAATGCTTACTTTTTTTAATACGTTTAACGTTTTAAAAACCTATTTAGGTATAATAACCCGGCTACGTAAAAAAATTATATAATTTGGTATTAAAGTTGCACCTTTTAAATAACGGAAAACCGAATTATTAACAAAATTTAGAAAATCGGAAACTTTATTTACTAAAATATTGAAATAGGTAAAATAAATACATACTTCCAAATTTAAGTTCGTACTTACGAACAAAAAATAAAGGCATAAAAGCAGGTTTAAAACTACTTATACGTTTAATACGTTATCTACCATTGCCAAAAGAACAAATCCCTTTTTTTAAAAAAATAAACGTTTATAAAAAAAGTATAATATTATAATTTTCTAATTAGCCGATGAATAAAACGGTTAAATTATTTTCGGTAAAGATATACTTAAAATAAAGGTTAAACCTATTCTTTTTATATCCAAATTAACCTTTAATGCGAAAAAAAAGTACGGATTTATAAAAAAAAGGTTGTTACTTTGAAATAAAAATGTAAAAAGTTGCGGAAACTTATTTAGTTTAACCAATTTCCGGTTAATATTGTTATCGATTATGCCTTTACCAAAAAATCGTTATTTATATATTTTTAATTATTATAAACCTTAATAAAGTTAACTCTAAATTAACTAATGCCGTTAATTACTTATTACAATTTTAACTAAAAATATACTATATTTTAGAGAAGCTTAATATAATCCTAAATATGTTATTTTGCTTATTTGTAGTATTTTCGAACTAAAAAAATATTTAAATAAAACTAATAAACGAATTAAATAATATATAAAATAATATCAACGTTTAATATTTTTTAACGGAAAAAAATACCGTTATTTAAATTATTTTTGTTTTTAATAACGAATTCAAAATTTATATTATTAAAAAACACTTGACGGATTACTAGTGCAAATATATTTACTAAATATTATAGAATATAAAAACCGGCAAATATAAAAATTGGTAATACCGACCATTTGAACTATAAAGTAATCTCTTATATTACGTTAAGTTTAACGGTTATATAGGGTTATATATCCCTTATACCTCAGTAAAAAATTTATTGAAGTTAATTTACGATAAGAAGTATTATTTTAACAAAAAACGTATAATAAAAAATTTATATAACCTTTATTTCTTAAAAAAATACTTTAAAATTTTGAAGTATTTTTACTTTTATATAGTTTGCCGAAACAATTAAACCGATTAAATTAAACTTTTAAAAAAATTATTGCCCTTGCCGGCGGTTAGGTTACTGTATTATACGATAATTATGAATTTTATTACGGATATGTTAAAAGTAATGTCCGTAAATATTTTTTAAATATTAACCGAATATAATATTTTGGATAGTTTATATATTATTTCGTACAAAGTTAACAAAAAGTTGTTATTAATACCTGATAATATATGATAAATAGTTAAAGATTAAGTAATAATAATATTAAAAATATTATAATTTTGCAACTAAAAAGTTTTTATTACGATAATTAACGATAAAAACCTAAAGTTTCTTTTTGTTTTATAAGGTAAAATCTTCGGCGTTTTGAAAATTAAGTTAAATTCTTTTTACTGCATATTATTTATAAACCGATAAAGTATTAAAAAAAAAAGAACTAAACCGTTAAGATCGTTTTACGTTTTTATATAACTATAAACCCTGACGTTTTACAAACAAATATAATATTTGTTTTATAATATTATTTAAATAACTTTTTCATAGTTATAATAAAATAATCTTTAAACGAATTGATATTTGGTTGTTAATTAAGGTTAACGTTAGATAGATTAAACGAAAAAAAAAAAAAAGGAACGGTAATTTCGGAAAATGTAATAAACGTTGTAAAAGAAATTCACGTTTGGGAAATTCTATAGTTAATTAATTTCGTTAATATGTTAGTAAAGAAAAGATACGATAACCGTTATATTTCGACAAAATTCACAAAGAATAATATAGTATATTTTAGATTATATTAAGGTTATTATTTACTTGGTTAACCCAAACGGAAATAATTCTTTACTCGTGACGGCTCGTTTAAGGTTTTCGAACGGATTAAATAATAAATTTATAAATTAAACTTTTTTTTAGCTAAAAAATCTACATTATTATTTCAGTAGTATAGCTATATAAGCCAGAATAAGGAAAAGACCTATTTGGATAGAACGTATCTAAGTCTAGCTTTATAACTATAAATAATAACGTATAGAAATAGGAAATCGACGATATCGTAAATCGTCGAATTCGCTAATATAAAAAGAACCCGTCGATTAAGTATCTCGTTAAATAAATAGATTTTATAGTTAAAAACGATAAATAGCGTACCAGAAAAAACCTTTTCGTTATAACTGATAAGGTTATTATCGAATATAAAAGAAAATACCTGATTAATTAACCGGCAAAATACCAAAAAAGGACTTAGTTCGTTTTAGTAATTTTAGGACGCTAAATAATAAATACATAATGAAATGGAGCAGGGTGCAGGGTTGGATACATGGCCTGACTGATCAGTTAGTCAGCACCCCCTATGTATTTCTAGCGGTCCTTTTCGCCGGGCTCAACCCCGAGATTATTATTACTTATTATCTATAGTTTGCTTTATACTGGTTTCAACACCAGAATACAGCTTGCGTTGCCTTTATTATTTCTTAAACCCTGGGTTTATTCGTAATACGCTTTTCGATTATGCATTAATTAGGACCGATTTTCCCCGTCCCATTTTATTTAGCTGCCAAAGAGAGGAGACTGGTTTTAGTTAGCTGCCGAGGTAACTTTCGATTTCCGATTATAAAACGAAAGGAATAAGGTCCTAATTAGAAGTACGATTACGATTATGCAGACCTGATAGCAACTTACGGTAAACGACTGATAATTATAATAACGACGTAACCCTTTTCCGATTAATAAAAAAGTTGTTAAATTATTTAAGCACGATACCTTATTTAGAAATATAACTTTATTCGGAAGACGGTAAAGGAGCATAAGCGCGGACGGTAACTGGTGTTAAAACCTGAATTAATTATTTAAGTTTTAAACCGATTATATAATTTAAAATATTATACGTATTAATAAGAAGATTACGTAGTAAAATAAATTATAAAATTTAATTAATAAAGGTTAAAAAGTTAAAATTACGTCGCTGGCGACGTGGTTATTAGGATTTGGATTAATTAAAATAAGTGCAGTAACGATAAAATTAACGATATGGATAAAATAACGAATACGAACAAAAAAAGAAATAGGGTTATAAAGTTATTTATTTTGTATGAAAAAGGAAAGTATTAAAAAAGGAATAACGTTTTTTAATATGATGTAAGAATTAAGAAAAAAAGGTTATGCGATATATTTTGGACCTTTTTGGCGTTAATCGGGTAGCATTTTATTTGGTTATTATTAGGCGGTATTATTTAGGATTTATTTTTTTGGTAAAGTTTAAATATTATAGCGTTTAAGTTAGCAATAAAAATATTAATTAGTAAGTTAAAAAAGGTGCGGTTAAATAATTAACGACGTAATATTAATTAAAATAAGGTTATTTAAACGGTTAATAAAAAAAAAGGTTATTTATTTTTTAAATCCGATAAAAAAAATGTACTTAAAATAATTATTACGGATAATTATTTATTTTATACCTAAATATATTTCCGTTAAAATAATATTTTATAATTTAAATAATTTAAAAATTGGTAATATTAATTAATTTAAAATAAATTTTAGTAAATTTGCTAAAGGTTTATCGAAGTTTTTTAAAATTATTATTTAGGTTTAGTTATAATACGGATTATTTTTAGTACCAAATTTTCTTAATTTTACGAAAGAATAAAACTTTACTTTAAATACGATTATTTAGTACCGATTAATAAAAAATTTTTACGATAATAAACTTAATAAAGCTGAATTTTAAAATGGTAACAGTTCGATCGGATTTTTAAAGTTTGTTAAAGATTTAAGTATATTAGTAATTTCTGGAATTATTATCGAAATATCGAAAAAACGAAAGATTATATTAATTTAAAATTTTTTAAAGTTATTTATAGGATTTGTAATATTTATACCGGACGTTATATTTTTCAAATAAATTAATTAGCCCGAATACGGTTTTCTTGCTATTATTATAAATAAGTTTTCGTTTATTATGGTTTTTTTTAAATCCGTTAATTTACCCGGAGCTTTGTTTTTTAAAAACCGGAATTACCGATTAGGTTGAAGAAATTATTTAATTATATAAAAAATATAAGTTTACGGAATTTAAAATGTTTACCGAATTATGATTTTAGATCGATAATAATAATATAAAAAATCGAATTAAAGTAATTATTAATAAAATAATTAAATAAAACGACGTAATTAAAATTATTTTGAAAAATTTTAAGCTGTAAAATTTAAAGCAAATTTGGATTATTAAAAATGGATTAAGAATTTTAATTAAATAAGTTTAACGGAACAATTTTGATTAAATTTATAATTATTACCTGGAATCTGCTATTAAAGTAAAAACCGTTTTGGAAAAAGTTAAATAAAAAAAATAATTAATTAATAAAAATAAATATATTAAAAATTTGTTAAAAGAATTATTAACCGTTTATTTTAAAGGGATTATTAATAATTTGAATATATAATTTAAGGATTTATATACGATAATTTATAATAAAGTTTTTATATTAATTAAAAATTGGGTTATAAATAAGGCTGTATTTTTTAAATATAAAGGATATAGGCGATAATATAAAGGCGTCCGTTTCGATATCGAATAAAAAAATAAAGATCGGTTTTATTCGATTTATTAATTTAAATAATTACGATTAAAAAGTTTCTGTTTCCGATAGTTATTATCGAACCGGATTAATTAGGTATCGGAAATTACAAGCGCGTTATAAAATTTAAAATTTAATTAAGCCCGATAAATCCAAAACTTCGAAGTTTTTAAAAAAGAAATAAAAAACCGAAAAGTAACCCGGATATTATAATATTACGTTCCGCCAGGATAAAAAGTACTTGAAATATGTTATTATAATATTGACTTATCGATTAATAGAATTAATTTTTAGCCGGATAAATTTAATTAATTAAATTTTTATCGTAAACAAGGTGGATACCGAAATTAAAAAGGTTACCGAAACGGTTATTAAGGTTATAATAAACGTTTTAATAACTTTAATTAAGGTATTTATTAGTTTTGTTAAAAACCTGGATATAATATTTACAAATGCCGTTTATTTATTAATATGGAAATTACCGGATTAGTTTTATTTGCCGATAACGGTTATATTATTTTTTTAAAGCCTTAAAGAATAAAATTATTTTAAGTATAATTTAATTCCTTTAAATTTTAAAAAATTAAGTAATTAAATAATAAATTTTAATTTAAAAAAAGATTTCAAAATGAATTTATAATTTATTAACTTTCCTTATTCGATTTAAGGAAAAGATACGGTATTTTAATCGGTAAAACGATATTTTTTAGAACGTTAATAATTAATTAATTAATTTCGACCCGGATATTATTAATTAAATTAAATTTTAAAAGCATATTACGATTTTATAACTAAATCGATAAAATTCCGATATTAATTAAATTAAAATAATTAAAATTAATATAATATATTTCGTTAATTATAAAAAGAAACCGTTTTATAAAAAAGTATTTTTACGTAATTGGTTATAAAGTGACCCCGTCGAAAATAAAAATATTTATTATTTAAAGGAAATCAGAGTTTTAAAAATTAATAATTTTAATTAATTAGCAGTATTTATTAACGTTATAATAGCTAAGCGATTTAAAAATAAGGAAAATAACTTTAAAGGCGTAAAAAAAAATTTTTCAAGTACGAAATTAATGATAATAATTTAATATTTAAGGGATTTATATTTTATAATATAAAAGTTGACGTTTAAATAAATAATATTTTTCGGATAAATATTAATACCTTTTAAATAAACGATATTATTTAAACGGATAATACCTTTATTTATAAAAATTTATTGGATAAGTAGATAATTAAATCCTGGGAAAAAAAATTCGAGAAAATTTTAAAAGAAGGTTTAAGATTATTTGGTTTAAATTAATTAAGGTTTATTTAGATTTCGGAAAAGCTTTTAAGAATTTTATGGCTATTAAAATTTTAAAGGTATTTAGTCATAAAAATACGGAAACGATTGAGATAACTAAAGTTAAAATACGAAAATCGGAATTTTTAAAAATAAAAAAACTTTTTAAGATTTTTATTATAAATATCGGTTATAAAGCAAAACGTAAAAAAAAAGTTAAAGTTTTATTAATTTAATAATATAACTTAATTAAATATATTATCCCGTTATTTAAATTAGTAATTAAAATAAGTTATAAAGGCGGCGAAAATTTAATTAATAAAGTTATTAATACCGGAATTAAATTTAACGTTATCGTTACGTTATACGTTAAGTAATATAAATTAGTTATAAGATAAATATATATATCGTTTATAAGTTTTAACTTTTAAAAAAGGATTTTATTTAAAAATATTATTAAGGTATCCGTTTAATTAATTAGCCGATTAATTATTATTTTTTTATTTATCGTTAATAATTATTACGTTACGTAGTTATTAATATTAGGATTTAATTTTATAATTAAATCGAAAATAACGTTAAATATAAACCCGGACGTAATAAAAAATTTTTTAAAATTTGGTCCGTTAAAGATTATTATTTTTTTAGTTTTTATTAAAAAAGTTACGCGTAATATCCGTATTAATAAGGAGCTTAAAAAAGAGCAGCCGGTAAAATAATAGGTTGCTTTACTAGCGAAAGCAGGTTTATAAGCGAAAATACGAACGAATACGTTATAAGTTTTTATGTTTTTTCGATTAATAATATATATATTAATTAAAATTTTAAAACAATTTAGGAAATTATAAATAATAAACTGAAACTTAAAGATATTATTTTAAGTTAACTTAACGGTAAAAAACTTATATATACCTTATATAGAATATTGTAAAACGAGATGTAATAAAAGATTAATAATAATCGGACCGTATAAATTAATATAATGTATAAGCCGAAATAAATGAAGGTAATTTTAGTTAATAATATGTTATTAAACGAATTAATATTACCCGGAAACCCGGATTAAAAAGTTAAAAAGTTTAAAAAAGTTTAAAAAGTTATTAATTAAAAGTAAAAATAAACCTGATAAATTTGGTATATTATTAATTACCTTATTTTTTAAATTTATTATTATGCTATAAAATATCCGATTTATAAAAGAAAAGGTTAAAGTTATTTTTAATTAATTTGGTAATAAGTTTAATTATATTAAAAAGGCTTTATTTAAAAAGATATTTTTTTTATAAAAAGGTTACCTTAATTTAAAATTAGCAAAATTATGGCAAAATTAAATCAAATATTACGTTAAATTATAAAATCCGGATAGTTCCTTATAAAATATAATAAACCAAAAATATAATAATGTTTATTAATCTTAAAAATAAACTAATTAAAGTATTATAAATACGTATTTAATAAAGGATATTCGAATAATTTTACGCCGCGTATAAAAATACCTGGTTTTTTATTAAAAAAAAAGACGGTAATTTATAATGAATTAATTTTATTATTAAATTAAATGCTATTATTTTACGAAATGCCTTTATGTTAAAAAATTATAATAAAGTTTCCGCGGATTTTGTTATATATTTATTAATTACCTTAGTGAACTTTTTCTCCGGTTATAATTAGGTTATATTAATTTTTGCCAATAAAGATCTTATTATTTTCGCAATATATTTAAAGTTTTTTCAATATATTAATATATTTATAAAATTTATTAACTTTATGGCTTATTTTTACTGCGTAATAAGAAGGATTTTTAGCGATTTGATGCCCGATATTACCCGGTTATTTGTCGACGACGTCGGTATTAAGGGCCTAAAAACAAAATATAACGACAAAAAAATCTTTCCCGGAATTCGGCGATTTATATATAAATATATCGTTAATATAAATAAAACCTTTATTAATTATAAGCTTATTAATATATTAATTAATATAAAAAAGTTTTAATAATATTAAGAAATAACCGTTATAATCGAATTTTTTTACGGAACGAATAAATGGCGACCGGATATAACCAAAATAAAAAAGATTTTGGAAATTCCGTTATATAAAAACGTTTCGGAAGTTAAAGCTTTTTTAAATATCGTTATTTATTACCGGATTTTTGTTATATATATCGTTATTAAAACTAAACCCTTTATACGTTTATTCCGGAAAAATTAACCTTTTATTTAAGAACTTAATTAAAATTATATTATAAAAGGTATAAAAAAATTAATTATTATTACCCCGACCTTAATTATTTCAAATTATAATTTTATTATAAGTAAAATTATTATAAAAATAAACGTAAATAAAAATAACTTTAAAAATATTTTTAGTTAAATAATTAATAATATTAAATATTCCGTATATTTTAAAAATAATATTTAAAAAAACGTTAAGTTAAATTATAATATTAGTAAGTTAAAATATCGAATTATATTTAAAATTTTAAAAAAATTCCAAAATTATATTTACGGAATTTAATTTGTATTAAAAATTAACGTTAAAGTATTAATAATTTAAATTAATAATTTTTTAAGCTTTTTACTTAAAACCGTATTTATCCGTTAAATCGTTTAGATAAAAATATTTAATTTCGAAATTAAATATATTTCTGGTAAAAAAAAGTTAGCCGTCGATAGTTTGTTCCGAAAATTGCTTAAAGCTTTTAACGTATTAAACGATTAATAAAAAAAAATTGATAATTTTAGTAATATTTAGTTAAACGTTATTCGGTTTAACTTTATCCTAACCGGTATAACCTTAATATTTATTAAAATAGATAAAAAGGATTTTTTATTAAAAATTAGTTTAAAAAGTTATAGGAATACGTTAAATTCTTTACGATACTAAACTTTTTTAATTAATTACGTAAAGTTTTAATAATAAAAAAACCCGTTTTTAAAGTTAAAACGTTAAAGTATTATATTTAAAACGGTATTTTATGGCGTAAAGTGGATAAGCGATACGGTAACCGTAAAATTGTTAATATTAAACGAAAGTAATTTACGGTAATTAAGTAATATTATAAAGATTATGGTTATAAGGAACGAAATTTAACTTATCGTTATATAATAACTTTTTATTATTAATACGGATTATTTAATTATATTTAAAAAGTAATATAAACGTATATAAAATGTTAAAAGGTAATTAATTAACGGTTCGAAGAAAGTTACGGCTTTTTATAACTTATTAATATAGTTATTATTTAAATAATTAATATTTAATTTATATTTAACGATAACGGTTATAAAGTTACCGTCAAAATAAGGTACAAATTATCCGATTATTTAAAAGTTAAAATTTTACGTTTTATTATATTAATAATAATTAAAAAGTTTTTAAATAAATATATTTTTTACCGATACGGTATTCCGATTAAGATTAAAATAAATAATAATTTTAAAAATAAGGGCAAAATGATTAAAATTTATAATATATTTAGGATTTAACGAAAGGTTAAAGTTACGTATGGCGTATAACGATAAGGCCTAGTTAAAAAAAAATACGTTTCGATCGTTAAAGTTTTAATAAAAGTAACGAATAATACCGGTAAAAAATAGGTTAAGTTTTTGCTTAAAATAATTTTTGCTAATAATATTATTATAAAAGGTTACGGTTTAAGTTTGTATAAATTGTTATACGGATAAAAAACGTTTTTACCGATCGAAATAATTTTGCCGATATAAAAGATTATAATATAAAATTTTAATATTTTAAAAAAAGATTTAATTATTTAAAAAATTCGGCTTTTAAAAAAAAGTTAAGGACGTAATTAAGGTTATTAAAGTTATTATTAATTAACGCCGTAAAGTTATTAAATTTATAAATTAAAAAAATAAAAATAAAATAAAAAATAAATTTTTGAAAATAAACGATTTGGTATTATTATATAATACGCCCCGATATATAAATATATTTAAAGATATAAAGTTTAAATATTGTTAAATTAACCCGTATTTAATTAATAATATTATTAGTTTAAATATTTATTACTTAAAAAAATTAATAAAACGAAAATATAAAAAGTTTTCCTTATTAATAAATTAAAATAATTTATAAAAAACGAAAAAGGATATTAAAAGTTAATAAATTTATAAAAGGATAATTAAATAGAATTATTTATCGATTAATCCGACGATAAAATATCGGATATTTTTAATATTATTAATGTTAAATTATTAAAAAATTAATAATTTAAAACTTTAAAACTTGTAAAAATAAATATTAAAATATAAATATTTAATAATCGATTTAAAGGTTACGTAATCGTAAACGATAATAATATACCGGAAACGAACGGATTAAGAAAGCGGAAGAAATTAACGTAATTAATTATAAGAAATTAAAATATAAAAGCTTTATTATGTTTTATAATTACTTTATTTATTATTATTTTATACGATATTTACCGTACCTTATTTATAATTAGTACGTTTAATTATATTTACCCGGTATTAAAAATCCGTAATATATTTTTTAATTTTATTCCGAAATTAATTTTTATCGAATATTTTTATAATCGGATAAATATCGTTACGAATATTCTTTTTAATTTCTGGTAATTATTTATAATTTGCTTTAAAGTTTTCGAACCGATTATTTCGGAAAATATAATTATAACTTTCGATAAATTTAATATAATTATTATAGGGTTTTTTATAAAATTTCGAAATCGATTAATACTTAAAAAATGGGTATATGTTATATTAATTAAATTATTTTAATGTTTTATATCGTTATTTGCATAATTTGACGGAATAATATTAAATATTTCGAAAATTTGAATAAATAAATCAATAATATACCGAAAGTTTTAGTAAATAAAAATATAAAAGGATTTGTAAGTCCGGCCCGAAATATTTTAACGTATATAGGATAAAACGGTAATTTTTTACTTTTATTTCAAAATATGGCGATTATATTAAATTAAGTATTTATAATTACTTAAAAATCTTTGCCTTTAATTTATTATCGTATGTACCGACCGGTAGCTGGACCGCCGATTAAGTTAATAAATATAATCCCGAATATTTTGTATTAATTAATGGAAATTCGTTAAAAATATTATAAAGGATAAAAAGTATTTGTTTTAATATGTTTAAACGTTACGTAATATATAATATTTTAATTATTCCAGAATTAAATTAACTTTTGTTAATGCTTAATTTAAAGGTTAAGAAAATATAATATTTTAATATTTAAAAATAGCTTAAGGAGCCGATTAATAATATGCAGACTTGTTAGAATTATCGATACCGTTAATAAAGATTTCGAAATAATGTTATAAGGTTAAGATATTTTAAAAGATAAAGGTATAACCGATATTGATTGGCGGTTACCGGTTATTTGTTTAATAGTATTTAGGATTAAATTAAGTATTAGATTTTTTGTTATTTCGATTAACGGTAATATATGTTAAAAGGGTTAAGGTTTAAAAAGTTGTAGGTTATTTATAACCGGTATTTTAGGTAATAAGGTATTTTAATTAAATGTTGCATTACTCAATTTGTATTAAAAAAAAATTGTAAATAGGTACCCGGCGATATATTAAATTTTAAAATTTGCGGATATTATTAAGGTTATATAAAGGTTTAGTATTTTGATTAATAATTAAAACTTTATCGGTACGATAAATTATAGGTTTAAAAAATATGGTTATATTTAATATAATTAAGATTTTATAACGTTAAGTAAAGATATGTTCGAACTTACGTATATTTTATTTAATTTGACGATCGACGGGCTTAATATTACCAAAACCTAATAATTTGTTACCTGGTCCGGAATATTTTTTAATAAAGGATTTTTTTATAAAGTTGATAAGTTTACCAGGGTTTATATTTTTACAAGAACCTTAAGTATTACGTAAGTTTGATAATTTGCGGGAATTTATAATAATATTAATTAAAACGATAAAAATAATTATGTATATATTTAAATATATATTAAGTTTTAAAAATGGATATAATTATAAAAGAAATTGGTATAATTTATGGGAAAAAAGTTATAAAAAAAGTATAGGTGCAAAAATCATTATATAATTGATTAAAGAAACGTATTAACGATTATATCTTTTTTTATATAATATCGGATAAAATTATTAAAAACATTTTTGGCGTATACGTTTTTTATAACAAAATTTAATGTACTAGCTTTATATGCATTTAATTAATTACGCGTATAATTTGTTATTATTTTTTGATAAATTTTTATATTTATATAACTTAATATTTATAACTTATTTATATTTTTATATATTTGTACCTAAATATAAATATATTTATATTTATATATACCTATATATTATATATTATTTTTACTTATTATTATTATTACCTTTAATTATTATATATCGTTTTAATCGTACCTATATATCCAGATTAGCTTAGTACTAATTATAATGTCGTTATCCAAAAAACGTACTATATAAGGTAAAAACGAAAGATTTAAAAAGTTAAATATATTATATTCTAGAAATCTTAATTAATCCGTTAATATATTTATATGGAATATCGAGGATATGGCCCGCATATTACGTAAAATATATAATAAAAGTTGTAGCCTTTATTCTTTTATAATACCATCCTTAAAGTTATACTTTGATCGGTTTATTTTTATTACCCTATATAATAAAGGTGGTACCCGTTTATGGCGAAAGGCCATTTTATTTTCTTTATAGTCCGATAAATTTTAAAATAACGCGGTATCGGCCGGATTATGGTAAACTTTTATAATTATACAAAACGGAAAATACTTACGATTTTAATATTTTACTGCCATTATTTAAATAATCGTTATAAATATTTTATCCGGAATTATGGCCGTTATTTTAAAAGCCGGAAAAGTAATTAATAAAAGTTAAGTTATTATTATTTTTAATAAAATAAAAAAAACGATCCGGGTTTATAATTTTAAATATATTTGGTTTATTATTGAAATTAAAATATTAATCGGTAGTAAAAAAAAAAGTTATTAGGTTGGTATATTATATATCCGATTAAAAAAAATTATTATGCTTTTTAATATTTGCCCGTCCGAAAAGCGTATTAAATTATTTTTACAAAAATATCGAAAAACCTGGAAAGATTTAGCTTTTGGTAACCCGCCTGTACGTATGGCAATCGTTAATATATTATTCCAGAATATATTTTGGATTTACGGTTTATAAGTTACTTACGCGTTTTATTTTATTATTTACGATTTAGGTTAATAAAGTAAGTTTATATTATTTAAAAAAGTCGTTATATAAAATAATATGGAAAAAATGATTAAAAGATATTTTAAACTTAAGTTAAAAAAAACGATATTTTAAAGTTTACAAAATTATAACTTGGCAAGTTTTTATCCCCGTCCAGCGATGATAATAAAAAGTTAGATATTAATAAAATTTTAAATTTTAAAAATGTTTAATAATTAAACTTGATTCCTTTTAATTAAAAAAAAGATAATTTTAAGAAGTCGACTTTATAAGTTACCGTAATCCCGATATTTTCTTTATAACCAATTTGTTTTAAAGATATATTACCGATATAACCTTTTAAACCTATTTTTAAGCCGAAGTATAAAGTTCGACCGGCCGTAGGTAATTAACGAATATAAATAATAATAAAAGGCCGATATAATCTACCGTACAGATAGGTAGGAGATATTTATAAAATAATGATATAACGACCGGAACTATATTTCCTTTAAAGTTGGCTTGGTTGGCTTAAGTATAAGGCTTCGATTATTAAGTAAAAAAAGGAAGATAAGGTACAAAAGGAGAAAAAAAAAGTTAAGCAACGTAAGGACTTGGTTGAACGTAAAAAATAAAGTTTTAAATTAAAAAAGTTGGAAAATAAACCGCGTAAACGTTAATTAAATTAACTAATAAGTTTTATGTATATTTTATAAAGTTGGGAGTTAATTACGTTAAGTTTCCATTTAATTATTTCTTAAAATAAATTAAAAATAATTTTATTTTATAAAAAAAAGGTTAAAATGGAATAAGGTATAAGGTCGGATATATGGCCTAATTAATTAGTTAATCAGCATCCTTTATATATTTTTAGCGGTCCTTTTCGCCGGGCTTAACCCCGAAATTATTATTATTTATTATCTATAATTTGCTTTATATTGGTTTTAATACCAGAATACAGCTTACGTTACCTTCATTATCTCTTGAACCCTGGGCTTATTCGTGACACGCTCTTCGATTATGCACTGATCAGGACCGATTCTCCCCGTCCCATTTCAATAATCGTATGTTTTTTTTAAAAAAGAAGTTTAATAAAGCACAATTAATTATATTCGTCATATAATTTTAATTTATATTATTTTATTCGTTAAATATCTTAAATATTAGTTATTTAATTATTTTTAATTATATTTTTTATATATTTTATATACTTATTTTAAATTTTATACGTTTTGCAACCAAATTTTAGTTATATTTTGTATATAATAAATAGTTATTTATATCTTTTTTTTAGAAAATCTTACGTTATTAAAAAATGTGTATTGTCGGCTTAAAATTTCTAACTATATAAAAACAACTTCTTACCTTTATTCCCTTTTTTTTTATTACCGATTTGCCGTATTTTATATACAAATCGATAATCTCTTACAACTTTATACGTTTTTTTAATTATTTTTAGCTAAAAATCCGCTTAATTTATTACTAAAAATAAATAACCTAATTATAATTCCGCAATAATAAACGATATAACCGTTAATAATGCTACCTTGGCTTAAAGAACTTTTAGCACTTAAAATAACTCATAGAATAATTACTATAACAAACCTTTATTTATATTCTTTTCGGTAAATGCCGACTTATTCGACGGTAACGTTAATAACGAATAAATATACATAAATATAACAAAAAAAAATTTAACGTTTTTATTAAACCTATTAAGATAAGTTTTTCCCTTATTTAATATAATAACTAAGCCGGAACTTAAAATAACGTCATCGGCAAAATTATTATTATTTAAAATACGGTGACCCTTAACAAAAAAGCTATTTAAAATAACGGCAAAAAATTTATAATACTTAAAAAAACCTTATTAACGACGTATTTAAAAACCCGGACAAAAACCTTAACGTTAAAAAAACCGACAGAACCGCCTTTTTTATTAAAAACCGTATTATTGTTACGGCACCAACGTTACGGCTTAGCTAAGCAGCTATAACGTTATATAAATACAGGCGCTTCGCGTCTTTAAGATAATTTCCTTTTTTTTCCTTCGTGCAATAACAGAATATTTTATTTAGCCCCTTAAAGATGATTAACGCCGTAACAGTTTGTTGCACTTTTAAAAACAAACTTGGTGGCTTATTATTACCTTGCCTTAATTTAAACCCCGAAGAACTTTAGATTTGCCGCTGATACGTCGTATTTTCGCTATAACTTTATTAGATATTCTGACCTTTAAAAAGGGCATTATAGGTGCTAATATTTCAGTTCTTAAATAGGCGTAAGGTAATGGTATGGCGTTATCGCTATGATTTATAAATTCTTAAGAATTTTTTTATGGATTTTCTTATTTGGCCGCCGTTACGGCTTGCCTTATATACGATTTTATACTATTAGGTAAATTTTTCGAAGTTAATAAGTAACCTTAAAAAGTTTTTAAGGATATTTTTACAATTTTCGAAGATAATTATATACGTTTATAACGCGAACAAGATTAGCTGCAGGAACGTATCGTAACTATAAAGTAATTGCTATATGAAAGTTATTAATTTCGTAAACGGCTGGTTATTACGGAACGGTTGTTATAATAGGTAAAGTAGGTTACGATCGAAAACGTATAATTATAGGAGCGTTTAATAATTACGGAATGTTTATTTCGGTTAACTTTATTTCTTTATAATATGTTAATAACGTTTGTTAATATATTAGCGGAATTATCGAATATTAGTTCCGATAATTTTATATACTGCCGTTATAACGTTAACGGCCCGTAACCGTTTTCGACTTAATTATTAACGGTTCCGTAACAGTTCCGTTTAAATTAGGTTTTATTAACATTTTAACCCTTTTTCGGTATAACGGAAAACTAGTATTTGTATAATTCGAAGCCGCCGGTTTTTAAAGGCAACGTTAAAAACCCGATAATCCGCTAAGAAAAGTATATTAATTAACGCTTTTTAATACGCTTAAAACTTTCCATTAATCGGGGCGCCTATTTATTATTAACGGATCGTATTATATACGTTATTTAACGATTTTAAGGTAACGTTTATTTATGCGTACGTAATAAAGTTAATAACGTAATAATATACCTTATAAACCTTAAAACGTAAACGTACGGTTAACGTAATATAAGGAATATATTATTATTTTTAAACCAAATTTATATTACCGTCGATATATTAACGTAAACTTATAAAAACTTCCAGGCCTTAAAGCAAAGATTAACGGTATTTATTAACTTTATTAATACCTTCGTACGCCTGGTTAATTAAAGCCGGCAGCTGCCGGCTTTACGCGTTATCGCGTTTTAACAAATGATTAACGGGGCCTTATAAAAAATTTATATTCCGTAAATATAACGTCTAGGTTCCGAAAATAACGTAAAATAAATATGTTTATTTAAAAACTTTTTTAATAATATAACGGACCAAATCTTTTATAAACGTATATTTAAAATTTTTAATAATAATATTCCGATATTATAACGTTTTAATAACGATTCGGAAACGTTAAAACCCGAATTTATATAATTAAACGGTATAATTATTAAAAATAACGATTCCTACGGACCCGTAAATAAGGAAAAAAAGTAACGCTAACGTAAATTAAATTTTTATATATATTACAGAAAAAAAAGGTATTATTTTTTTATTTCCCTTAATTGTCGGCCGCAACCTTTTAATACGGACGCGCCGTTTACGATATCGTTACGTAATACCGGTAATTCGTAACAAAAAAAAATTAACTTTTAAGATAAATTATAATTAAAAGTTTTTATCGAATTATTAAGATAATAATAAACCCGATTTATATATACGTTTCATACGTTTTAATATATCTTTTTTATTTTCGTTTTAATTATAACTTTTAAATAACGATATATTACCGGCGCGGTTTCTAATAAATTACGGTTATTCGCTTATAGGATTTATTAATAATAATTTTACGCGTTAATATAACTTTTTTTTTCACTTTATTTTTTAACCTTGCCAGTTTAAATTAACGAATAATACTATAACCGGTTTTATAATTTTTATATATACGTTTCGGTTTTGTATAAATTCCGTTATAAAGGAAATTATTTTATATCGTTAATTTTTAAATAATTTTAATATTATTTTCGGACTACTTTAATTCCGTAAATATAACCCGTCGATCGATTAGTCCGTAGGTATAATATATAGCGATTATAAAACGATATCAGAACTTTTGTTATTACCAGCTCTAATAGGCCCGTTTTCCGTTTTTACCGCTTTACTCCTTTATATTTAGTATTTTAATGTATTGATTAAGTACGCTTTTTTCGCGCTATTAATTTCTTAACGTTTTACCGCCTTAAAAACGTTATAATCGATTTTATATTTTAATTAAGTTCCTTACCTTGACGGACGCCTTACGGAATATCGCCGCCTTATTATTATAACAGCTTTCCGTTAATAAAGCTGCATTATTAATATTTAATACGGTTTTTCGTAGTATTCTTATGCAAAACGATAATATCGACCCGGATATTATATTTTTTAAGTTACGAATTTTCCATAATTAAATAATTAAAACACTTTAATTACGCCGCTTAACCGAAAAGGATATATAGAAATACCTTAATAATAAATTACTTATAACGATAATCAAAATTTTAAAAAAGTTACTATTTAAATATTACGATTTAATAAAAATATTCGAACTTTATAACGTTAACGTTTTATTACCGTATTAATTTTTTAACTATAAAATCGAGTTATTTCCGAACCAAACGCCTTTATATAATCGAGCGCGGGCTATATTTCCGCATAAACTATTAGCGGTACGGAAATATATCGACGATTACCTGGAAAAAGGCTTTATCCGTTTTAATAATTCCTTTATAATAATCCCTATTTTGTTCGTTAAAAAGCCGGGGGGCGGTATACGTATTTACGTAAATTACCGGAACCTTAATAACGTTACGGTAAAAAACCGTTACCCGATTTTTTTAATCCGTAAAACCTTGAACGTTTTTTACGCGGCGTAGGTATATACCAAACTCGATATTATTACGGCTTTTAATTATTTATGTATTATTTTAAAAAACGAATAAAAAATAGTTTTTATAATCTGGTTCGGCTTATTTAAATATCTAAAAGCAAATTTCGGGATAATTAACGCCCCGAACTTTTTTTAGTACTATATTGACTATATTTTTTTTAACCTTTTAAATAAATATGTTATAGTTTATTTTAACGATGTTTTAATATACAAAAAAATTAAAAAAAAAATTTAAAAGTTATATACGTAAAGTATTATATTATTTTATTAACGTAAAGTTAACGATAAATATCCTGAAATATAAATTTAACGTTACGAAAATACGATATTTAAGCTTAATAATATTTATTAACGGTGTTGTTATAAACCCCGATAAAATAAAGGTTATTTAGAAATAAAAAATTTCCAAAATATTACGGAAATTATAACGTTTTTTAACTTTATAAATTTTTACTATCGGTTTATAAAAGGTTTTTCGTTAATTATTACATTTTTTACCGTTTTAATAAATAAGGTTAAATAAATTAGCTTATTTTTAAATAACGCAAAAACGGTATTTTAATAATAAAAAAATATTTTTTTAATAATTTTAATATTATTTTATTATAATTTTTGATGCCGAATAATTTTAAAAATTAACGCTTTTAATTAGGTTTCGGAAAAAGTTTTTTCGTAATATAATACGCAAGGTATTCTACGGCCGGTCGCCTTTTTTTTAGTTAAATATAACTTTATAAAATATAATTACGAAATTTATAATAAAAAGTTATTAATTATTATTAAAATATTCGAAAAATAACGTCCGGAATTATAAAAGACCGAAAGATTTATAAAGGTTATTATTAATTTTAAAAACCTTTAACATTTCGCTATTATAAAATTTTTAAATGAGCGTCAAATCCGTTAATTTAAATTTTTTAATGATTTTCGATTTTAAATAATTTATAAATTAAAAACAAAAATTATAATCCTAAACGCCTTATTTCGTTAACCCGGCACGTAGCCGATAAATCGTAATAATATAATTAACGATAAAATAACGTACCGATATAAAATAATATTTTTATCCGATCGGTAAATACCGTTTTTAAAGGCGTATATTATTAATATTAATTAATTAATAAATATATTAATTAATTAATAAATATATTAATTAATTAATAAATATATTAATTAATTAATAAATATATTAATTAATTAATAAATATATTAATAAATAATATTTAGAAGTTATTAATGTTAACTAACAATATTTTAATAACGTTAACGAATCCGGATTATAAACGTTTTAAATAAAGTATCTGCAAAACGTTTAAAACTACGAAAACCGATTATAAAGCCGTATAAAGACGTATTTACGTCCAAGATAAATTATTTATTCTTAATAATAACGCTTTTAAGTTTTAAATAATTTACCGTAACCATAACGTCGCGCCTACGGAGTATTTTAAACGTTTTAAAACGTACGATTTATTACGACGAAATTATTATTAGCTACGTTTATCCCGGAACGTAATTACGTTCGTATAAGGTTATTATTTTTACCGTTATATCAAAACGTTTAAAACGTTGCCAGCAGGTTTTCTCGATCCTTTGCCGCTACCGTTCTGCCCGTAAAACGATATATTAATAAATTACGTCGGCTTTTTTTTTTACGAAAAATTCGGGCATATTTATAAATACGTTTTTATAATCGTTAACCGTTTTATAAAAATATATTATTTTATATCCGTAATAAATATATTTACGAAAAGCCTAATTAAGATTTTCGTTTTTAATACATATCGTTTATATAATATTCCGGTTATAATAATATTCGATCAGGGTACGTAATTTATTTTTACGTTTTAAAAAAAATTAAATTAATATTTAAACGTTACGTTTTACGTTTTAATAACGTATTATCCGCAAACCGACGGCCAAACCGAAATAATTAACGTAATAATAAAATAATATTTCCGAAATTATTACTTTTTTTATTAAAATAATTAAATAAATTAACTTTTTTTTAATTAAATTCGTTAATAATAATTACGTATCGGAAATTATTAACGTATTATTATTTTTCGTTAATTACGGTTTTTACCTTATTATAAGTACAGAACCGTTATTTCCGGCGGACGCCTTTAAAACGATAACGTAATAAGATAAATATAATAATACGATATATTATACGGATAGGTTAAAGTGAATTTTTAAACTGGTTAAAGCTTTAATAACGGAATTATAGGATAAATATATAAAATAAGTAAACCGATATTGTTTTAACTTTAATATTTTTACCGAAAAAAAATATATATAGGTAAATATACGTTATATAAAATCCGGTAAATTTAGCGATAAGCTTAATAATAGGTAAATAAGCCCCTTTGTTATTATTAAAGTATACCCCTAAGCCGTTACCGTACGGTTATTAATATATTATAAGTTATTCTTAATTTTCCATACCTTTTTAATTTAACGTTATAAACCAGGACTTTTTGGCCAGGAAAACGTTAACGAAAAGTAGGATACGCGTACGGAGGGTACCATCGTTATGGATAATCAAAATTAGGGGGGCGTTGAATAATATTTTGAAAAAATCCTAAGTTTTAAAAATTTCGGATAAGGCTTTTAGTATAAAGTTAAATGGCTATATTTATACCGTTTTATTTAGGAACCGGCTAAAAACCTATAAAGTTATAATTCCGACATAGCAGAATTTTGTAAAAATAATCTTAATAAGCCGGAATCTTTTTACTGGTTTAAAACCTTGCATAAAGCTATTAAAGATGGCTAAGGTAAAAGGGGAAGGTAAAGCATAAGGCGTAAGTACGTAACTTTCGCAAAGGAAACGTAAAAAAGGTAGGAAGATTTCATTTAACCCACGCGGCGATAATGGTACGATAGCCACCATAATTTATTAAATTAAAAAAAAAAAAAAAAAATTATAAGTATAAACCCCATTAATACTATAAATACCGGAACTATAAGTAAAGCGATAAGATAATAATACCCCAAAATAATAATTACGCAATAACCGCGTAACCTAATTATAAAAGGGAACATAACGTATCGATAATCCGTAAACGACTAAAAATCGTTAAAACGTAAAGAAAACGACGCTATATCGATAACCGTTTATATAAAACCTAAGCCTAAAGTAACCGTAACGGATATCTCGTTTTTAAAAATACGTTTGGCCAAAGCTTACAGCTGGTAACCTTCGTTATTAGATATTAAGCGGTATTTAATCACCTTCTTTTAGGAATCGATTTAAGCGTCGGTTTAATAATATTACGTTAACGGTACGATACCGTAATATATATTTCGTAATATATTTATAACGTTATTAATAAGGCGGAAATAATATATCTATATAAAGGTACGGCAGGTAATTACTTAAATAAAATAATCGATAATACGCTTTTAAAAAAGGTATTAATAACGTAATTAAAAATATAAAATAAAATTAATTTTTTTTAATACCCGTTATACCGAAAACGGAACGGTACGTTTTTTTAGCCGCCTCGAAAACGGTATATAAACGGAAAATCGCATTATAAATTTCGGAACGGAAATTATTATCGTATTCGTAAACATTGTCGGCGTTCGTCTTAAAGATAACGTTATTATTAATATCGCGGTCGATATTAAAATAAAAATTAATTTATTCGAATAAAATTTTAAGGTTTAAAAAATTGCTTTAAATGCTTTTTACCGGCTAAATATTGCGGAATTAACGATATAAACGCGTTACGGCGGCATAAAGATAATATTATAACGCGTTAAAATTTATAAGTTAATAAACTTTTTAACGTTTAATATAAAGTATATATTTATTAATAACGGCAGACGTAAAGCGGTAACGGAATATTAATATATAACTTGCGGTAAAATCGTAATTAAAAATAATATAACGGAAATATATTATATAAAAGCGCTTAATACGTACGGGTATAACGTAAACGGTATTATGTTAAGAAAATATTGTAATAAAAACGAAAAAATGGTATAAAACGATAATCGGAACCGGCGAAAAAGTAACAAAAAAAAACGGGAAATAAACGTTACGATATTATTTTGGTAATAATATAACGTTTTTTTTAAAAAAAAAATGAATAAAAAGAATTCTAAAAAGGTTTGGTATTTATATAACGAAAGTAATAAAAAGCGGCGGCAAAATTCATATACGCGTTAATAACGCCTACGGCGTAACGATATCATTATCCCGTCCCCGGACCCGGTATCTTGCCCCGCATTTCGGCGCAGCATCCCGGCAACGGCTACATACCGTCCATACGGCGCACGCGCAGCGCCACCTTTACAACGTACCAGACCTGCAAACACGTTACAAAAGGCTTACGGTTCGAATCCGAAATAAAGCGGTTTATATTATGCAATTTTCTTATAAGTAGTTAAGGATAACTACCTTAAAAAAGGGAAATTATTGTTACGGCACCAACGTTACGACTTAGCTAAACAGCCATAACGTTATATAGGTACAGGCGTTTCGCGCCTTTAAGATAATTTCCTTCTTTTTCCTTCGTGCAACAATAAAATACTTTACCCAGCCCCCTAGAGACGATTAGCGCCGTGACAATTATATTTAATAAAAATCTTAATAAATATGCTAGAAAATTATTATTTATAACTATTAACCAGTTTAAATTAAAAAAACCATTTATAACGGCATAAATAACGAGAATAACGGAATAATATTAAATTTAATTAACGGCAATTTTGTATTTAATGATATAAAAAAAAATTTATAATATTATTACTTTTTTAACGTAAACATTAATCAAAAAAGTTACCTTAACGTAAAAGTTGGTAATAATAATTTAAAATTTAAAACAATTAAATAAAAAACTTTTTATACCTACCAAAACAATTATTCCGTTTAAAAAGGCAAAACTAAGCAATTTATTATTATTAATAACAATAATTCCGACGAAAAAAATGAAAAAACCGAACCCTAAAACGGATTAAAGGTTTACTTTACCCGTACTTATAAGAAATATAATTACGATTCCCGTTTTATAGCCGAAATATCTAAAAGAATCGATAAAGTTATCGTTAAAAAAAGTACGAAAACTTTCGCTGAACATTTTTATTTGAGATTCGTTAAAAATGGTATTAAACGTATATACCTTTTCTAAAAAAAAAAGAAAAAAATAATATACGATAGCAAAATGCTAGTAAAAGTTGCCAATTTAATTACTAGATATTACGACCTTAAAAATTACTTAAACGGCAATATTAAAAAATATTCTGCAACAATAAAATAATTCGAATTATATTAAATTATTTTTATCGCCAAAAGAAATTTAACGTTTAACCGAATATTAATAACGTTACTTATTCCGTAACTTTCGTATTTTAAAAAAATATACGTATTATTAATAAAAAGATTTAAAAAAAAGATTACGTTTAACGATAATAACGTTAACCTTATTGATATAAACGTTATTTTTCGCATTATCAAAAACCAAATTAATAATAAAATTAAAAAAAGTTATTAAGAATGTTAAATATAAAGCCGATATAATAATTAAGGTTATTAAAAAAATTTTACCTAATATATTTAATAAATTAACCGATATTTAACGCTGACTAAATATTAATAAAGGTTGTATTAAAAAACTTTAAACTTCGGAATAATTATTTCAATTTAACGGTAAAAATTTTCTAATATTTCGTTAAATATTTTTTATATAAAATTTAAGTAATATATATTTATATCGGCAGTTAAAATTTACAAAATTTACGTTTAATTTTATATATATAAAAGTTAAAAAGTTAACGTTAGTTTTTTACTAGATATATTTAGCCCAGCCTAATTAACTATATACCTAGCATAAAATCGCGTATTACGTAATTGCTTATAAGCGTAAAAAAAGGACCTGTTAAAGATTATAATAATCTAAGCCTGCCTAATAGGCGCCCCGACTATTTATACCTTTTAATTCCTAATAGTTTCTGATAATAGACGATTATTAAAACTTACACCTTTATATTGTTATATATATTTAATGTATAGTTACTTATAATATGTAAAAAGTATTAAATTAAACATTATTATTATTTACTATTCCTCTATTATTTATATTTTTGCCTCCGTAATGTTACGGCCAGCGAAATATAGCATGATAGCTAGTTTATTGGCGTTATAAACGAAGATTTTAAGCTAAAGAAAAGAAGGAAGGAAAGGCAGAGTCGTAAAGTGCGTAAAGATTTATAAATGTCCTTATTTTTTATATAGCAAATGGCTAATTCGTATAGCAGCTGTTAACCTTACGTAACGGTTGCCAGCTTTACGGTTTGATTTTAGTGGTTACCGTTATATTATTCTCTTTTAAAAATTTGTATACGATTAAAAAAAGTATGTAAATTTCTGTTAATTATAAGTACTATTTTTTTTTTGTTAATTCGGTTCCTATTTTCGCGGCCTTATTATTATCGGGGTAATTTTCGTTAATCTTGTCGGTTGCCGTTACGCGTATTTATTTTTGTAAACGGGCCGGTAATTCAAATATTTTAAAATATTCCGTATAAAACCGTTTTATTACGATCGGTACGTTTTTAAAGTTAGTTACGGAATATTATATTTCGTCGGGATCGTAACTTTTTTATTTAGCTTAATATTATAACTTTTTATAACGCCCGTTAAGTTTTAATTATTCGATTTATTTTATTTCGAATTTTGGTTTACCGTTAATCTTTTTAGGTAACGATAATATCTGGGTTTGTTAAGGTAACGGGTTATCGTCGGCTATACGTAACCGATCGGCGTAAAATAAGTTAATTATTTTATAGCTCGGCGGCAAATCGAGAACGAAATTATATCCGCGTTTTTTTATAACCTTAAAAAATTTTATTTATTATAAATCTAAATAAATAATCGGTATTTATGTTACGAAACTTTTTTTACGGAAAAAAGCTTTATCGCCGATTTTAAAGTCAGCTAGGCGACGTTTTTTATTAACTTATACCTTTTAACGTTTTTACGTTTTTTTAACGCAGTTTTTTTCGTAAACGTTTAAATATTCTTAATTTGTTTAACGATTATTAATACCCGTTAAACTGGTTCGGTTTTTGCTTTTATTATATTTAAGTTTAGTAATAATAAGTTCCGGATATTTTTATTTAATATAACCTTTAACGGGATTATATTAATCGATAAATATTATAATAAATTATGCTCAAAATTTAATACCGGTATATATACGCCTTAATCGTTTTGGTATTTATCGATATAAAAATATAAATATTAATTTAATTTTTAATTCGTAAATTTAATAATTTTTTAAATTTACGGATATAAAACGTTTCCGTAATAATATTTTATACCGGTAAATTCGTTTAATTTAACCAAAAATTAAAAAATAAATTATTTTACGTTATTACTAATTTAAATAACGGGCATTTTAAAAAAACGATATAAATATCGATAATATCGGTTAACCAAGGTTTCGGCGGTATTAATCTTTTTACTTAACAAAATTACCATAATTCTGTTAAATTTATTAATAAACGTTTATATATAATTATAACCGTAACGATTTTTTGGTATATTTTTTCCGTTGACGATAACGTAATCCTAAATATTATTTGAAATAGGAAGAAAATGAAAGAATTCCGGGGTTTTATTTCGAAACGTTTTGTTCCGACGGTATTCGTAATAATTCCGAATATATTATCGGGTATTTTATTTAAGCCGGGGGTAAATATATTTCCGTATTAATATTTTAATTATTTTATTTTAATTAAAGTACGTAAATATTTTAAGTACGTAAATTTTATAAATAAGTACGGTACGGAAAAAAATACGACCGTTAATTATTTTTTCGGATACTATTAATTTATTATCTTTTTTACTTAAATTCTGTATTTCGTTTTTACGACGGATAAGGTCGACCAGATTAATACCTTATAAAATATTTTCAATTCGTACCTTAATCGGCCTTTCGTTAATAATAACGATAAGAAAGTTTAATCGTTTTGGCGGAATTAAGGTCTAATTTCTTTCCTTTATTTTTCGGGTTTTAATTATAAATAAATCTACCGTTTTTCGTAATAAAGCATCCGTAGCGATATTTTCTTTATTAGATTAATACTGGAAAGTAATATCGAAATTAAAAAGGAAATTAACTTATTAAATTTAGCGCATAAAAAGAACGCGTTTATTTGCGAATATAATAAAACTTAATAATCGATAATAATAAAAAACTTTTATTCCCAAAGTTTAAGATAATAATATTCGAAAATTTAGATTACCGTAAGCAGTTTTCGGTTTTAAATATCACACGCTTTTTTTATTAGGGTTATAATTTTCGAAAAATATTTTACGGATTTTTATTTGTTATCTTTTTATTGTTATTAAATAATATTTTTAATTACGTTACGGGATACGTTTGTTTTTATTTTAATCGGTCGGCTAGGTCGAAAAAAGGTTAGAATTAAGGTTTCGTAAACGAACCGTTTTATTTTTTCGAAAGCCTTTTTTATTCGGGTTTTATTACGAAAGGGGTATCTTTTTTTAATAAGCGGTTTAAACATTTGGTTATGCCGTTTTTATAATAGCAAAATATTCGTACGTAATTACAAAATTTTATAAATAAACGGATTACGGTACGGTTATTAAAATCTTCGAATTTTTATTTTTAAATTGCCTTAATTTTAATTAAATCGATAAAAGTATTTACGCTTATTTTTATAATAATACCGAAATAATTTACTTTTTTAACGTTAAATCGGAACTTTTTAATATCTTTTTAAAGGTTAGCTTTATATAACCGGTAAATAACTTTTTCGTAATATTTTTAATATTCTTTTTTAAGGCCGGAATAAATTAATACGTTATTAACGTAAACGTTTACGTAATAATCGAGGAATTTATATAAATAAGTATTAATAAACGATTATTACTAAATAAAGCTTATTTTAAATCCAAATAAAAATATTTTTTATTAAAACGTTCCTTAACGAATTTTAAATATTATTAAATATTTCAATTTAATAACGATATAAAGTTTATAAAACGTTTAAATAATATCGATTTTGGTAAAACGTTTAACGTTTCGATAGTTAAATATAATACCGTTAAATAAAAGGGTTAAAATAAGGCGATTTTTTAAATATTAATTCCTTTAACGGTAATCGATATAAAACTGGCGTTCCGATGAATAGGGTTTTAAGGCAAATAAAACTGGGGCGATATTTTTTTATATATATAATTTAATAAAGTTTATTTTTAATAATTTGTTTCTTATTTTTTTAATAGAAGGTATTAAATAAATGTTTTATAAATAAAAGGTTTAAAGGCGGATATCGGCCGGTCAAGTTCCAGGACCACGTTATAACCAGGTCGGAAATTTGAAAGGATATTAACTTTTTTTTAAAAAAAAAATCTTTTTAAGTAGATAAAAGGTTTTAATAAAAGCTTTCGGATTCGTTTTACGTATTCCGGATCCTTATTTTCGGAAAAAAGGATTTTTTGGCCGTTATATGTTTTCCATTTTTATAAAATAATTACCGTTATAACGTTCGACTTTTTATTTTTAAAAGGAATAATCTTTTAAAATAACGGGTATTTGTTTTATCGTTCCGTACGGAGGTTAATTTTTAACCTATTCGTTAATAAGGCGATAATTACGTTTTCCTTAATAGTTTTCATAACGGAGATGGTTAGCTTAATATTATATACGTCCGGTATATCTTTTTTATTTATTATATTTAACGGAATAATAAATACAGATATTAAAATAAAATCGTTTTCGGATTTTTTCCATAAACGTCGAAAAATTTAATATTATTTATCGGCCTTTTTTATGGCGCGGTTATAACAGTAAACGTTTTCCTGAACTTTAGGGTCGACGTACCCGTCCAGTAAGCATCGGGCTGGAAGTTTAATTGCCGATAAGAACTTGGCCAAAGTTGGTAAGTCGTTGGGCCAAATAATATTTTTATTTTTGTAATCCAGTAATAAGCTATATTTTTTTATCTAATTAAAACCCATAAAAATATTATATTTAATATTTATAATTTGAACAATTTAATTAGGAAAACGTTATCCGTTAATTTCGAATGTTATAATTATTTAGGTTTTTATTTGGCCGGCAAGTTATTTCCGGTAATTTTATAATTAAATTAATTCTTTTAGCCGGATAATAAAAATTTATAATCGTTTTTTTGCTTATTTAACAAAAAAGGGGTTAACGAAAAGTTAAGTTTATGTTCCGGTATTATAAAAAACGGCGGCATATAAACTAATCCCATTTATTTAGATTTGTATAATTTTAATAAAAACTTTGCATTTTTTAGGGTTATTTATTTTCGTTATTATTAATATAAAAAGAATTATCGAAGAGTTTTTTAACGGTTTTACTCTTTTTCCGATTTATCGGAATTGAATAAATTTATTTTTATTTTTATTATAACAACCTTTTTTTTATTAAGGTAATCGCTAGCCTTATATTCCGTCTTATTATAATTAAAATATATGCCAACTTCCTAATAAACCTTTTTCTTAGCCTTCGATAAAGGCTTACCGGTATTGTTTAAAGTTTTCGATTTACCGGGATTATTACTTAAGTAAGGTTTTTTGTTTTTGTTTTTCGGTTTATTAAAGTTATATAATTAGGGCTTATATTTTTGTTGGCGTTTTTTATAAGCGAATTGGTTATTATAAACGGCTATAATAACGCGGTTACAAAACTTTTTATAAGTAACGTTAAAATTGCGGCTGTTTTTAAAAAGGCGTAAGTCGAGATTTGGGAAAATATATTCTTATAAAATTTACTTTTATTCGTTCTCGATAATTTTAATTTTCTAAACGAAAGCGTTAAATTTAAAAATAAAATCGTAAATATTTTAATTTTTGCCGGGCTTAAAAATAAAAATACGGAAGGTTTTTTTGATAACGGAGGTTTAATTCGGGTTGTGGTACGATAATTCCAGCATTTAAATTATTTCGGTTACATAAAAAAAATTACGTAATCGATTGGTAAAGAGTTTTAATTGCTTATTTAACCTTTCCTTTTAAAAAGTTTATTAAATAAATTATACGGGTTTTTTCGTTTTGAAAAATCGGTTTATTTATTTCGAACTTATTTACAACTTTACGGATTTAAACGTTAAATTTGGTTTTATTGCCGCTGAATTTGGTAAGGTTATTAATATAGGTTTTTTTCTTTCGGTTATAGTTAAAATTTGCGTTATTAATTTCCGCAAATTTGCGGAAAGCGGGTTATGCTGTTATATTAATAAGGCGAAACGTGCTGGTATTACCGAAAGCGTTATTAATTATGTTTTTTCGGCGAGGGCGGCCGGCGTTATCGGAAAAAGTAAAGGAATAATGGCTTTGTTTAGCCTGAAGGCGAGCAACTTTATTGCGGAATTTCTGGAATTCTTTTTAGATATCCTGGTTATCGTTAGCTAATTCGTCGACCAGTGAAATGGAGCAGGGTGCAGGGTCGGACATATGACCTGGCTAATCGGTTAGTCAGCACCTCTTATATATTTCTAACGGTCCTTTTCGCCGGGCTTAACCCCAAGAATATTACCACTTATCTTTTATAATTTTGCTTTACTAGTTTCAACACTAGAATATAGTTTACGTTACTTTCATTATCTTTTAAACCCTAGGCTTATTTATAACACACTTTTCGATCATGCACTAATCAAAACCGATTCTCCCCGTCCCAATTTATCTAGCTACTAAGAAAAAAAGACTGGCTTTAATTAGCTGCCGAGGCAACTTTCGATTTCCGATTATAAAACGGAAAAAATAAGGTTTTAATTAAAAGCTTAATTACGATTACGATTACGACTATAATTATGCAAACTTAATAACAACTTACGATAAACGATTAATAATTATAACAACGACGTAACCTTTTTCCGATTAATAAAAAAGTTATTAAATTATTTAAATACAATATTTTACCTAAAAATATAACTTTATTCGGAAAACGGTAAAAAAATATAAATACGGACGGTAACCAATATCGAAACCTAAATTAATTATTTAAGTTTTAAACCAATTATATAATTTAAAACATTATATGTATTAATAAGAAAATTACGTAACAAAATAAATTATAAAATTTAATTAATAAAGGTTAAAAAAATTAAAATTACGTCGTTAATAACGTAGTTATTAAGATTTGGATTAATTAAAACAAATATAGCGACGATAAAATTAGCGATATAAATAAGATAACAAATATAAGCAAAAAAAAATAAGGTTATAAAACTATTTATTTTGCATAAAAAAAAAGTACCAAAAAAGAAATAACGTTCCTTAATACGATATAAAAATTAGGAAAAAAACGTTACGCGATATATTTTAAACCTTCCTGGCGCTAATCGGGCAATATTTTCTTTGGTTATTATTAAACGGTATTATTTAGAATTTACTTTTTTTATTAAGTTTAAATATTATAACGTTTAAATTAATAATAAAAATTTTAATTAATAAGTTAAAAAAAATACGGTTAAATAACTAACGACGTAATAATAATTAAAATAAAGTTATTTAAACGATTAATAAAAAAAAGGTTATTTACTTTTTAAATCCGATAAAAAAAATGTACTTAAAATAATTATTACGGATAGTTATATATTTTATGCCTAAATATATTTCCGTTAAAATAATATTTTATAGTTTAAATAATTCGAAAATTAATAATATTAATTAATTTAAAATAAATTTTAACAAATTTGTTAAAGGTTTATTAAAGTTTTTTAAGATTATTATTTAAATCCAATTATAATACGGATTATTTTTAGTATTAAACTTCCTTAATTTTACGAAAAATTAAAACCTTACCTTAAATACGACCGTTTAATACTGATTAATAAAAAACTTTTATAATAGTAAACTTAATAAAGTTAAATCCCGAAATAATAATAGTCCGATCGGATTTTTAGAATTTATTAAGGATTTAAGTATATAAGTAATTCCTGGAATTATTATTAAAATACCGAAAGGACGAAAAATTATATTAGCCTAAAACCTTTTAAAATTATTTATAAAATTTATAATACTTATACCGGACGTTATACCTTTCGGATAAACCGATTAATCCGAATACGGTTTCCTTACCTTTATTATAAATAAGCCTTCGTTTATTATAATTTTTTTAAATTTATTAACTTATCCGGACTTTCGTTTTTTAAAAACCGGAATTACCGATTAAGTTAAAGGGATTATTTAATTATATAAAAAAATATAAGCTTACGGAATTTGAAATATTTACCGAATTATTATTTTAAACCGATAATAATAATATAAAAAACCGAGTTAAAATAGTTATTAATAAAATAATTAAATAAAATAACGTAATTAAAATCGTTTTAAAAACTTTTAAGCTATAAAACTTAAAGTAAATTCGGATTATTAAAAATTAATTAAGGATTTTAATTAAATAAACTTAACGGAATAACTTTAATTAAATTTATAATTATTACCTGAAATATGCCGTTAAAGTAAAAAACGTTTTGGAAAAAGCTAGGTAAAAAAAATAATTAGTTAACAAAAACGAATATATTAAAAGTTTGTTAAAAAGATTATTTACCGGTTATTTCGAAGGGATTATTAATAACTTAAATATATAATTTAAGGACTTATACGCGATAATTTACGATAAGGTTTTTATATTAATTAAAAGTTAAGTTATAAATAAGGCTATATTTTTTAGATATAAAGGACGTAAATAATAATACGGAAACGTCCGTTTCGATATTAAGCAAAAAAATAAAGATCGATTTTATTCGGCCTAATAATTTAAATAATAACGATTAAAAAGTTCCTGTTTACGACAGTTATTATCGAATTAAACTAATTAAATATCGGAAATTACGAACGCGTTATAAAACTTAAAGATTAACCAAGCCCGATAAATTTAAAACCTCGAAACTTTTAAAAAGGAAATAAGGAACCGAAAAGTAATCCGGATATTATAATATTACGCTCCGCTAGGATAAAAGGTATTTTAAACATATTATTATAATATTAATTCTTCGATTAATATAATTAGTTTTTAGCCGGATAAATTTAATTGATTAAATTCTTACCGTAAACGAAATAAATACCGAGGTCGAAAAGGTTACCAAGGCGGTTATTAAAGTCGTAATAAACGCTTTGGTAATTTTGATTAAAGTATTTGTTAATTTTGCCAAAAGTCTGGATATAATATATAAAAGTGCCGTTTATTTGTTAATATAGAAATTACCGGATTAGTTTTATTTGCCGACGACGGTTATATTATTTTTCTTAAAGCCTTAAAAAATAAGGTTACCTTAAGCATAATTTAATTTTTTAAATCTTGAAAAATTAAGTAATTAAGTAATAGATTTTAATTTGGAAAAAGATTTTAAAATAAATTTATAGTTTATTAACTTTTTTTACCCGATTTAAGGAGAAAATGCGGTATTTTAATCGGCAAGACGATATTTTCCGGGGCGTTAATAGTTAATTAATTAACCCCGATCCGGATATTATTAATTAAACTGAACTTTAAAAGCATATTATAATTTTATAGCCAAATCGATAAAAACCCGATATTAATTAAATTAAGGTAACCGAAATTAATATAACTTATTTCGTCGATTATAAAAAAAACCGTTTTATAAAAAAGTACCTTTACGTAATTAGCTTTAAAGCAACCTTATTAAAAACAAAAATACTTATTATTTAAAGGAAATCCAAGTTTTAAAAATCGATAACTTTAATTAATTAACGGCGTTTATTAGCGTTATAATGGCCAAATAATCCAAAAATAAGGAAAATAACTTTAAAAGCGCAAAAAGGAATAAAACTAAATGTAAGATTAACGATAATAATTTAATATTTAAAAAACCTATATTTTATAATATAAAAATTAACGCTTAAATAAATAATACTTTTCGGATAAATATTAATACTTTTTAAATAAACGATATTATCCAAACGGATAACGCCTTTATTTATAAAGGCCTAATCGATAAGTATATAATTAAATTCTGGGAAAAAAGATCCGAAAAAGTTTTAAAAGAAAGTTTAAAATTATTTGGTCCGAATTAATTAAAATTTGCCCAGATTTCGGAAAAACTTTCAAAAACTTTATAGTTACTAAGATTTTAAAGGTACTTAGTTATAGAAATACGGAAACGATTAAAATAATTAAAGTTAAAATACGAAAAACGGAAATTTTAAAAATAAAAAAACCTTTTAAAATTTTTATTATAAATATCGGTTATAAAACAAAAAATTAAAAAGAAACCAGAATTTTATTAATCCAGCAATGCAGCCCAGTTAAATATACTACCCCGTTATTTAGACTGGCAGTTAGAATGGGCCATAAAGGCGGCGAAGATTTAATTAATAAAGTTATCTATATTAAAGCTAAATTTAGCGTTATCGTTACGTCGTACGTTAAGTAATATAGACTAATTATGTAACAAATACGCATATCGTTTATGGGCTTTAACTTTTAAAAAAGAACTTCGTTTAAAGGTATTATTAAGGTACTTATCTAGTTAGCTGGCCGATTAATTATTATTCCTATATTTGTCGTTAATAATTATTACGTTACGTAGCTATTGATATTAGGATTTAACTTTATAGCCAAATCGAAAATAATATTAAATATAAACCCGGACGTAATAAAAGGAACCTTAAAATTTGGCCCGTTAAAGATTATTATCTTTTTGGTCCTTGCTGGAAAAGTTATGCGTAATATCCGTATTAATAAAAAGCTTAAAAAAAAGCAGCCGGTAAAACAGTAAGCCGTTTTACTGGCAAAAGCAGGCCTATAAGCGAAGATACGGATGAATACGTTATAAGCCCTTACGTTTTTTTTAATTAGTAATACCTATGCTAATCAAAACCCTAAAATAATTTAGGAGGTTATAGATAACAAGCTGGAACCCGGAGACATTATCCTAGGCCAATTCAGCGATAAAAAACTTGTATATGCTTTATATGGAATATTATAGGACAAGATGTAGCAAAAGATTAACAATAATCGAATCGTATAGATTAATACGATATATAAGCCGCAATGAAAAAAGGTGGTTTTAGTCGATGATGTGCTATTAGACGGATTATCCTAGGCCAATTTAGCGATAAAAAACTTGCATATGTTTTATATGGAATATTATAGGATAAGATGCAGCAGAAGATTAATAATAATCGAATCGTACAGATTAATACGATATATAAGCCGAAATAAAAAAAGGTGGTTTTAGTTAATGATGTGCTATTAGACGGATTAATACCACCCGGAAACCCAGATTAAAAAGTTAAAAAGCTTAAGAAAGTTTAGGAAGTTATTAATTAAAATAAAAAGAAACCTGATAAACCTGGTACACCATTAACTGCTTTATTTCCTAGGTTTATTACCATGTTACGAGGTACCCGATTTATAAAGGAAAAAGTTAAAGTTATTTTTAATTAGTTTGGTAACAAGTTTAACCGTACTGAAAAGGCCTTGTTTAAAAAGATGCTTTTTCGCAAAAAGGTTACTTTAATTTGGGATTGGCAAAATTATGGCAAAATTAAATCAAGTATCGCGCCAGATTATGAGATTCGGATAATCCCTTATAAAACATAGCAGACCAAGGGCATAATAATGCCTGTTAGCTTTAAAAATAAACTGATCGAAGTGTTATAAGTACGTATCCAGCAAGGGATACTCGAATAGTTTTATGCCGTATATAAAAATGCTTAATTTTTTATCGAAAAAAAGGACGGTAACCTATAACTAATTAATTTTGTTACCAAATTAAACGTTGTTACTTTGTAAAATACCTTTATGCCAAAAAGTTGCGATAAGTTTTCCGCGAATTTTGCTATATGTTCGTTAGTTACCTTGGTAAGTTTTTTTTCCGGTTACGATTAGATTATATTGGTCCCTGCTAATAAAAGTTTTGCCATTTTTACGATACCTTTAGAATTTTTTAAATATATTAATATGCTTATAAAGTTTATTAATTTTGTAGCTTATTTTTGCTGCGTAATAGGAAAAATTTTTAACGGTTTAATACCCGATATTACCCGGCTATTTGTCGACGACGTCGGTATTAAGGGCTTAAAGATAAAATATAACGACGAAAAGATTTTTTCCGAAATTCGGCGATTCGTATACGAGCATATCGTTAATATAGATAAAACCTTTATTAATTGCGAATTTATTAGTATATCGATTAATATAAAAAAGTTTTAATAATATTAAAAAATAACCGTTATAATTAAATTTCTTTACGGAACAAATAAACGGCAACCGGATATAATTAAGGTGGAAAAGATTTTGGAAATTCCGTTATATAAGAACGTTTCGAAAATTAAAGCTTTTTTAAATATCGTTATTTATTACCGGATTTTTGTTATATATTTCGTTATTAAAATTAAACCTTTTATACGTTTATTCCGAAAAAATGAACTTTTTATTTAAAAGTTTAATTAAAACCGTATTATAAAAATATAAAAAAAATAATTATTATTATCCCGATTTTAATTATTTTGGATTATAATTTTATTATAAGTAAAATTATTATAAGGATAAATATAAATAAAAACGGTTTTAAAGGTATTTTTGGTTAAATAATTAATAGTATCGAATATTCCGTACGTTTCGAAAATGGTACTTAAAAAGGTATTAAGTTAAATTACTATATTAATAAGTTAAAATATTAAGTTATTTTTAAGATTTTAAGGAAATTCCGAAATTATATTTATGGAATTCGATTTATGTTAAAAATTAACGTTAAAGTATTAATAGTTTAAATTAATAATTTTTTAAGTTTTTTGTTTAAAACCGTATTTATTTATTAGATTGCTTAAATAAAGATATTTAATTTCGAAATTAAATATATTTCTGGTAAAAAGAATTTAGCCGTTAATAATTTATTCCGAAAATTGCTTAAAGCTTTTAACGCGTTAAATAATTAATAAAAGGGAAAAATTAATAATTTTATTAATATTTAATTAAACGTTATTCGGTTTAACCTTCTTTTAACCGATATAACCTTAATTTTTATTAAAATGGATAAATAAGGATTTTTTATTAAAAATTAATTTAAAAAGTTATAAGAATACGTTAAATTTTTTATAATATTAGATTTTTTTAATCGGTTATATAAAATTATAATAAAAAAAAGCCGTTTTTAAAACCGAAACGTTAAAATATTATATTTAGGACGGTATTTTATAACGTAAGGCGGATAAACGATATGGTAACCGTAAAGTTATTAATATTAAACGAAAGCGATTTACGGTAATTAAGTAATGTTATAAAGATTATGGTTATAAAGGACGAAATTCGACCTATTATCGTATAGTAATTTTTTATTATTAATACGGATTATTTAATTATGTTCGGAAGGTAATACGGGCGTATATAAAATGTTAAAAGGTAATTAATTAATAATTCGAAAAAAATTACGGCTTTTCGTAATTTATTAATATAATTATTATTTAAATAATCGATGTTTAATTTATACTTAACGATAACGGTTATAAGGTTACGGTCGAAATAAGGTACGAATTATTTAATTATTTAGAAATTAAAACTTTACGTTTTGTTACGTTAACAACGATTAAAAAGTTTTTAAATAAGTATATTTTTTACCGATACGGTATTCCGATTAAGATTAAAATAAATGATAATTTAAAAATAAAAGCGAAATAATTAAAGTTTATAATGTATTCGGAATTTAACGAAAGGTTAAAATTACGTATACCGTATAACGATAAGGCCTGGTTAAAAAAAGATACGTTTTGATTATTAAAGTTTTAATAAAAGCGATGAATGGTACCGATAAAAAATAGGTTAAGTTTTTGCTTAAAATGGTTTTTGCCGATAATATTATTATAAAAAGTTATGGCTTAAGTTTGTATAAATTGTTATACGGATAAAAAACGTTTTTATTGATCGAAATAATTTTGCCGATATAGAAAATTATAATATAAGATTTTAATATTCCGAAAAAAAATTTAATTACTTAAAAAATTCGGTTTTTAAAAAGGAAAGTTAAGGACGTAATTAGGGTTATTAAAGTTATTGCTAATTAGCGTTATAAAGTTATTAAATTAATAAATTAAAAAGATAGGAATAAAATAAAATAAAGATTTTTAAAAATAAACGATTTGGTATTATTATACGATATACCCCGATATATAAATATGTTTAAAGATATAAAATTTAAATATCGTTAAATTAGCCCTTATTTAATTAATAATATTATTAATTTAAGTATTTATTATTTAAAAAAGATTAATAAAACGAAGTTATAAAAAAAAATTTTTATTAATAAATTAAAATAATTTATAAAAAATAAAAAAGGATATTAAAAGTTGATTAATTTATAAAAGAATGATTAAACGGGACCGTTTACCGATTAACCCGACGATAAGATATCGGATATTTTTAATACTGTTAATATTAAATTATTAAAAAATTAATAACTTAAAATTTTAAAACTTGTAAAAATAAATATTAAGGTATAAATATTTAATAGTCGATTCGAAAATTACGTAGTTATGAATAACAGTAATATACCGGAAACGAACGGATTAAAAAAGCGGAAAAAATTAACGTAATTAATTGCGAAAAATTAAAATATAAAAGCTTTATTACGCCTTATTATTGCCCGGCTTATTATTATTTTATACGATATTTATTATACTTTATTTATAATTAATACGTTTAATTATATTTATTCGGTATTAAGGATTCGAAATATGCTTTTTAATTTTATTTCGAAATTAATTTTTATCGAATATTTTTATAGTCGGATAAATATCGTTACGAATATTTTTTTTAATTTATGGTAACCGTTTATAATTTGCTTTAAGATTTTCGAACCGATTATTCCGGAAGGTATAATTATAACTTTTAATGGATTTAACGTAATTGTTATAAAATTTTTTATAAAATTTTAAAATCGAATAATATTTAAAAAATAAATATATGCTATATTAATCGGGTTATTTTGATATTTTATATCGTTATTTATATAATTTGTACCGGATAATATTAGGTATTCCGAAAATTTAAATAAATAAGTTAATAATATATTAAAGGTTTTTAACAAGCAAAAATATAAAAAAACCCGTAAGCCCGGCCCGAAACATTTCGACGTGTATAAAATAAGACGGTAACTTTTTACTTTCGTTTTAAAACATAATAATTATATTAAATTAAATATTTGTTATTGTTTAAAAGTTTTCGCTTTCGATTCGTTATTATATGTACCGACCGGTAGCTGGACCGCCGACCAAATTAATGAATATAACCTTAAATATTTTATATTAATTAATAAAAATTCGTTAAGAATATTATAAAAGATAAAAAGTATTTATTTTAATATGCTTAAGCGTTATCTAATACATAACATTTTGGTTATTTTAGAATTAAGCTAACTTTCGTTAACGCCTAATTTAAAAATTAAGAAAACGTAACATTTTAATGTTTAAAAATAGCCTAAAAAGCCGATTAGTAATACGCGGACCTGCTGAAATTATCGATACCGTTAATAAAAACCCCGAAATAATATTATAAAGCTGGAATATTTTAAAAGGTAAAGGTATAACCGATATTAATTAACGGCTACTAATTATTTATTTAATAATACCTAAGATTGAACTGGGTATTAAACTTTTTATTACTTCGATTAACGCTAATATATATTAAAAGGGCTAAGGTTTAAGAAATTATAAGTTATTTATAACCGGTATTTTAAGTAATAAGATATTCTGATTAAATATTATATTACGAAACTTATATTAAAAAAAAAGTTAATTCGTAAATAAATGGCCGGCGATATATTAGATTTTAAAGTTTGCGGATATTACCAGGATTATATAAAGGCTTAGTACCCCGATTAATAGCTAAGGCGTTATCGGTACGATAAGTTATAAGTTTAAAAAATATGGTCGTATTTAATATAATTAAAATCTTACGACGTCAAATAAAGATATGCTTAAATTTACGTATGTTTTATTTAACCTTATAATTAACGAATTTAATATTACCAGAACTTAATAATTTATTACCTGGTCCGGATTACTTTTTAATAAACGACTTTTTTATAAGGTCGACAAGTTTATTTAGATTTGCATTTTTACGAGAACTTTAAATGCTGCATAGGTTTAATAACTTCCAGAAACTTATAATGGATTAATTAAAACGACGAGAATAATTATGTATATATTTAGGTAAATATTTAGGTTTTAAAAATGGATATAATCGGAAAGGAAAAGTTGGTATAGTTTATAAAAAAAAAGTTGCAAAAGAAATATAAATATAGAAATAATTGCATAATTAATTAAAAAAACGTACCGACGATTATATCTTTTTTTATATAATATCGGATAAAATTATCAGGAAGTTTTTCGGCGTATACGTTTTTTATAACAAAATTTAATGCATTAGTTTTATATATACCTAATTAATTGCGTATATAATTCGGTATTATTTTTTAATAAACTTTTACATTTATATAACTTAATATTTATAACTTGTTTATATTTTTATATATTTATACCTAAATGTAGATATATTTATATTTATATATAGTTACATATTATATATTATTTTTATTTATTATTATTATTACTTTTAATTATTATATATCGTTTTAGTCGTACCTGCATATCCAAATTAGCCTAATATTAGTTATAATGTCGTCGTTTAAAAAACGTACTATATAAGATAAAAACGAGGGATTTAAAAAGCTGAATATATTATATTCTGGAAATTTTAGTTAGTTTGCTAATATACCTATATAGGATATCGATGATATAAACTGCGTATTATATAAAATGCATAATTAAAGCCGTACCCCCCATTCTTTTATAGTACTAGACCCGGAGCTATATTTTAATCGGTTTATTCTTATTGCTTTATATAATAAAGGTGGTACCCGTTTATGGTAAAAGGTTACTTTATTTTCTTTATAGTTTAATAAATTTTAAAATAACGTAATATCGGCCGGATTATAGCAGATTTTAATGATTATATAAGAGGGAAAATATTTACGATTATAATATATTATAGCAATTATTTAAATAATCGCTATAAATACTTTACCCGGAATCATAACCGTTATTCCAAAAGCCGGAAAAGTAATTAATAAAAATTAAGTTATTATTATCCCTAATAAGATAAAAAAAGCAATCCGGGCCTATAATCCTAAATATATTTGGTCCATTACCTAGCTTAAAATACTAGTTAGTAACAGAAAAAAAAGTTATTAGATTGGTATATTATATATCCGATTAAAAAAAACGATCGTGCTTTTTAATATTTACCCGTCCGAGGAACGTATTAAGTTATTTTTGCAAGAATATCGAAAAACCTGGAAAAATTTAGCTTTCGGCAACCCGCCTATACGTATAGCAATCGCCAATATACCGTCCCAAAATATGTTTTAAATTTGCGGTTTGTAAGTTACCTGCGCGTTTTACTTTATTATTCGTAATTTAAAACGATAAAATAGGTTTGTATTATATAAAAAAGGCGTTATATTAAATAACATAAAAAAAACGATTAAAAGGTATTTTGGATTTAAGTTAAGGTAAAAGAATATCCTAAGGCCTGCAGAATTATAACTTGGCAAATCTTTATTTTTATCCAGTAACGATAATAAAAAACCAAATACTAATAAAGCTTTAAATTTTAAAAATATTTAATAATTAAACTTAATTTTTTTTAATCAAAAAAAAACGATTTTAAAAAGTCGACCTTACGAGCTACCGTAACTTTAATGCCTTTTTTATAGCCTATTCGTCCTAAATATACATTGCCGATATAACCTTTTAAACCTACCTTTAAGCCGAAATATAAACCTTAACTAGCCGTAGGTAATTAGCGAATATAAGTAATGGTAAAAGGCCGGTATAATATATTATATAAATAGGTGGGAGATATATATAAGATAATAATATAGCAACCGGAGCTATATTTCCCTTAAGGTTGACCAGGTTGGCCCAAATATAAGGTTTCGATCGTTAAGCAGGAAAAAAAAGATAAGGCATAAAAAGAAAAAGAAAAAGCTAAATAACGTAAGGATTTAATTAAACGTAAAAGATAAAATTTTAAGTTAAAAAAGTTGGAAAATAAGCCGTATAAACGTTAATTAAATTAATTAATAAGTTTTATATATGTTTTATAAAATTGAAAGTTAATTACGTTAAGTTTTTATTTAATTATTTTTTAAAATAAATTAAGGATAATTTTATCTTATAAAAAAAGGGTTAAAATGGAATAAGGTATAAGATTAAATATATAACCTAGTTGATCGATTAGTTAGCACTCTTTATATATTTTTAACGGTCCTTTTCGCCGGGCTTAACCCCGAGAACATTACTACTTATCTTTTATAGTTTTGCTTTATTAATCTCAATACCAGAATACAGTTTACGTTGCCTTTATTATCTCTTAAATCCTGGGTTCACTCGTAACATGCTTTTCGATTATACATTGATCAGGACCGATTCTCCCCGTCCCAATTCACCAGCTGCTTATTAAGGTCGATTTTTAAATAGTTATAGTTTTGGTTTTGATGGTTTTGGTTTAATAAATCTTTTGTTTTTACGGATTCGGTTTCGTTTTGTAGTACGTTATTTTTTGCCCTTTTTTTAAAGTATTTATCGTTTTCTATATTTTGGTCTGGGTTTTAAAAAGGCATTTTATTTTTTGCATTTTTAATTTTACCTTTAATTAATTTAAATTGTTTTAAACGTTGATTAGTTAATAAATAATCTTTCTTAATAAACATTTAATTTTAATGTTAATTAATTTAGGTCTTGGTTTTGGGTCTGGTTTAGGACGCGTTATTTTTCGTCGTTACGTATCGACGTAAAAAAATATAATACTTTATTTATTAATCGTTAGGTTAGCGAAGAAGGGAATAAGCTTAGAATAATGTTACGGCCAGCGAAATATAACATGATAACTAGTTTATTGGCGTTATAAACGAAAATTCTAAGCTGAAAAAAAGAAGAAAGGAAAGGTAAAGTTGCAAAATGCGTAAAAATTTATAAATATCCCTACTTTTTGTATGGCAGGTGGCTAGTTCGTATGGCAGCTGTCAGCCCTACGTGACGGTTGCCAGCCTTACGGTTTGATCCTGGTGGCTGCCGTTACACGTAATTCTTAACAACTATAAAAGGTTTTAATTAAAGTTGATATAATCCTATAAATTATATCCTTTAGCTTTAACCTTAAATTCGTCCTTAAATTTATCCTAATTTTAAAAATTCTTATAAGTAATTACGGACGTTATCGGTACGGTCGGTATTATACTTATTAAAGTATATAAATAATTATTACTAATATATAACCTATATTATTTTAACAACAATTAATTAATAAATAATAATACGAATTAAGCGAATAAAACTTTTAATTATTAGATATAGGGAATATTAGTTATGTTATATTGCTTTTTTAGTTGCAGGTGCTCCAGAGCGCACACCGCACTTTAATATAGTCTAGTGACGTGATGTACATGGTCCGTTCAGGGGGAGCCTTTCCGTATATGGGGTGCTAGCGCACCCCCTGCTAGCTGACATGTGCTGTAGCATACGTTCAGCGTTTAGGTAGTCTAGCCACGGAACATATATATGCCGATCAGTAGGTGCCCTTTCCGTCTATGGGGTTCGCTACGCCCCTCCCAGCTAGCTGACAATAGCTCCTTTACCCTTGCAATCCTAAGGCTACAAATCAAAGCACTTTCAAAGTCCCTTTGATCCTTTAAACGTCCTTTTAACAAATCTAAACATCAGACCATATGCTAGATACTAGCTTTCGGGAATGGATAAGTCTTAAATCATTTGCGTCTCTTTGCAAGCACTCCTGCTCCAACGTGAAATAAGTTGCAAAACACCATGGACGCCAGCTCTACAGTAACGGTTATGTGGGGGGTGGACCCCTAAATACCAACAGGAGAGCTGTGGTAACATGGCGCCTTCCTACTAGCCGACGAGTAGTTGTTGATCAGCGTAGCTTCTTGTGAATTCTTGGATCAAGGGCGTCCTGGCATACCACTAGGGCGTCCCACCTTCTACCTAGAAGTCAGGCAGGCTCACAGCAATATTTCAAATGGATGATGATGACTGTGGGCGCCTGCACCAGCTATGGGCTAGCTTGGATAGCGAAGATTTGCCAATGATCCGGTCCCAGACCAACAGTGGCCGGCGTCTTATTACCTGGGATAGGGTTGAATTCCATGTAATTATAACCTGCGCGGTGCATACCATGGTGAGCAACGAGCACCAACATGGGACGGCGGTTGTTTATATCGGCGAGCGGCTCAAAAATTGCGCGTCAAATAAGAGCTGAGGAAACAAGGCTATGATTGATCTAGGCGAACAAGCTCAAATTAAAGATAATAGGGTGGGGCTTATGAGGTGTCTAGTAAAGGAGAGAAGCGACTGCGTCCAGCTGCCAGATACAAGATAGGGCGCTGGAAAAATTGGTAACAGTGCGCAATAGCTGCTGGCCAGTTCGCGGTTAGTCTCGCCGTCAGCGCATTGGTATTTTATCCGTAGGTAGATTGAACACAAGCCTGTTCCGAAGCTCAGAGAACGAAGGCAGGCGTCCAAAACGAGCGACCAGTTTATCGCGCGAAAGAACTTGGTCGTTATGTCATTCTAGAGGCAGATGGTACTGCACGGGTCCTCGTATCGGCGTGTGCCAATTCGCAAAGCTAAGCGTAATCATTTCAGCCACACTGGCGCCCCTAGGCAGCGGCATTACTACCCGGCGGTATTTGTCATGTGGCGCCGAAACAATCCCGAACGAGCACTTGTGGTGGGACACGAATGATCTCGCAGGAGAAGCCGGTCGCATCCTGCAGGTGCAGCAGTAAGCGTTGGCCTACGGGTTGTATGTCGAATATCATGAATTCCAGGCCTAGAGTGTCCTCGATGCCGGCTCATGTCTCTGGTGGCTGGACGCAATATGTCCGGCATGTCATTGGGACACCGACAGACATCCGGGCCTACGTCCCGATGGTCGAGCCGACAGCGACTCGGTTCCCCATGTATAACGCGCGGAGACAGACTGCTAGCACCGGCGAGGGACCGGCAGGAGTCGCGTTGTTGGTCGCTTAACGCTCGCTGGTCACGCAGTACAGCGCCGGGACGGGCCGCGATGTTTCAAGTAGAGTTGGAAGGTCGGTTGATCCGTCGCCTCCGCATTATACGTAGACACGTTCGAGCTGCAACTTCTAGAAGCCATTGTACGAAGGAGGCGGAGGACTGGTCATCACCTAGGCGACTGCTATGGCTCATATGGCAGAAAGCATCATGATAGCTTTGTTCCGTGGCGTTGCCCTATTTACTGTTGAAGCACAGACCGTGGAGATTTGCTTTGGAGGCTGAGTCGTTAGCGATATTAGCTTCTCTTTTTAATTGCGCTAGTAAGTTTTCGCTTGTCGCTCTATTCTTGGTCCTCGGTTTGGCGAGTCGTACTATTGGGCGACATCTATACCGCTTCGAGTTAGCGCCTATCGGCATCACATCTCTCTCAGCCCCTGACGGACGTTGGCGCCGGCTCTATTCTACCTCCTATATGGGCAGGAGATGAAATTAGTGAAGATGAACGGATGTACCTTTGGAGCCTGCCCGAACCCCTGATTTCTTTGCAGCTGCTTGTGGCCGAAGATGACGCTACCAGCTACGTATGATCTTCTCTGTCATAACCTTACTGTATTATGCTCAATTTTCTCTGCATCATATCTTTTGCAAATCCGCGTTAGTTAGACCCGCATGTCTTACTATGCATATGTGGTCACCCGTTGAAGATCTTTCGAGTATCTCATGCGGTCCATGATTTGCTAGTAATTACTCTCGTCTAAGCCCCCTAAGTGATGAAAAGTGGGGCAGCTGCACAATAGCAATATTTTCTCGTATCGCGAATGCATTCCCAGTGCCCTGTCCACTAGGCAATTACGATTCCGCCACCCAATCCTATTCAGGACAAGCGTCACCTGAGTGACATGATTCGGAGTGGAGCCGGCTGAATCGGCTCAGGGGAAATTTCATGCCGCAGAGCCTGGGCTACCACCTGATGCTACCCCTGAGAAAGGGGCCGCTTTTCACAGGTGGACGGCGCGCCAAAGATACTGGGATCATTACATTGAAACACCGAGGCGAACGCCATTGCCGACTTAGCCGCTAGGGTTATATAACAGGTGGTCGCCATGGCCAGCAAGATGACCGATGATGGTTCTTCTCTTCTGCCCGCGAGCCGCCAAGCCCAGCAATTCTTTTTTTTTTTTTTTCTTGACAGAATGAAGTCAGCCGTTCTTTACCAAGTCCTCGCCGGGGGGGCCGCATTGTCCGCCGCCAAGCCTTGCCCCAAGCGAGTAGTCGTTCCTTTCCCCAAAAAATTCGAGACTACCACACTCGAGGAAGCCCAGGCTGCAGCTGCCGAGGACCCCGGTTTCCAGGAGTACATCGCCAACCTCACTGAGAGTGGCAATGTTATACCTGATGATGCTCTCGATGGCACTTACTATGCAACTCCTGATGCTTCTCAGAGCGGATCTCAGAATACTTCATTCGCTATAGTTCACGACAAAGATTCAGACAGTATTACGCTCGTCATAGGCCACGACGGAACAACTCGCAATGTTACGTTCGGTATAACCCATGGTGAAACTCACCATGAAACTCACAATACAACTATCCGCCCAATCGACGATGGATCTCACTACCCAACGTATCCTACTTACCCGACGTACCCGACGTACCCAACGCGGAAGGGAGGTCACGGCTCAACTCAAGATGGGACACCCGATGGAAGCGAGGATGGCTCCGACGGAGCAGATGATGGTGCCGAGGATACAGTCGAGGATGGCACCGATGACGGGGCCGATGATGGAACTCACGAGGCCACTCCCTCGATCACTCCGTCTACCAGCGAGACCCAGAGCTCGTTTGAGGGCAAGGCCAGTTCCACGATCAGTTCCTCCGCTAGCAAAACACAGAGCTCGCTTGAGGACAAGGCCACGTCCACGTTCACTTCCTCTACCCGCCAGACTCATAGCTCGGCTGAGACTCCCATGACCACTTCCTCCGCTAGCGAAACACAGAGCTCGCTTAAGGACAAGGCCACGTCCACGTTCACTTCCTCTACCGGCCAGACTCATAGCCCTTCTCAAACCGCGGCGATCACTCCCTCCGCCAGCCAGACTCATAGCTCATCTCAGACCTCCACTATCTCTTCCTCCGTAAGCAGGACCCTCAGTTCTGATGCCACTCTCCCCACTATTCCCCCCACCAACGGGACTGAAAATACTGTGGGCTGCACGAACCCGGAAGTCCTCGTGGAGTGGCGGAATATGAAGGATGCCGACAAGAAGTCTTTTGTCACGGCCATTCGATGCTTGTAAGTTGCTGTCGATCCGTCACACGCTCTCGGTACCTCTGCCGATGTTTCTTAGTTCTTGTCCCTTGGCCGTATGGTTGCTAATACTCGACTTTAAAGGATGGACAAGCCCCCGACTGGCCTGACTGGAGCAGCAAAAAGCCGATATGACGAACTGGTGTGGGCGCACCAAAGGCAAGCCAACAACATCCATATGTCTTCAATCTTCTTGCCTTGGCACCGGTATTACACCAACGTGTTCCACAGACTTCTGCGCGAGGAATGCGGATATACGGCGCCGATCCCGTGGTGGGACGAGACCAAGGACACCGGCAACTTCGCCGCTTCCGGCTTGTTCACCGACGACTATTTCGGTTCCATGCCGGAGGTTACGAGGATGGGCATGGGCACATGCATCACGGATGGCGTCAGTAAATCCCCGGGATCCCTTCCGCCTCGTAAAACTCGCGACTAACTGATATGTTTAGGCTTTTGCCGACAAGAGATTGAATATTGGGCCTGGATTCTCCAACCAGGACCACTGCCTCTCCCGCGGTGAGGACAAGTCAATGACGGGACAGGTCAGCAAGGCCTACGTTGATACCTGCGTGTCCCGCACTGCCTATGACGACATGCGGACCTGCCTTGAGAACGGTCCGCACGCATACGGTCACAACGGCTGCGGTCCCGTGATGGCTGACGCAATCGCCTCGCCAAGCGACCCAGTCTTCTTCATGCACCATACCTTCGTTGACCATACCTGGAAGTCGTGGCAGGACAAGGCGGCGGTGCGCTCGATGTCCATCAGCGGCTGCGCCGATAGATCCGGCAATTGCACCCCTCTGACGCTCGACACTGGCCTCTCAACACTCGGCGTGGAAGGCGACGTCAAGGTTCGGGACATCCTCGATACCGAGGGTGACTTCCTGTGCTACAAGTACGACTATTAATCTCAACTAGGCCGACGCGCCGAACCCCCGAAGGCCTGCTAGTTTGAGGAGAGCCAAAATGGCTGGCCCCAGCCTCGCTTGGGAGCATCTCACTGTAACATGGAGGTCACCATGACTTCTACGGAATTCCTCTTTGTCTCAAGGTCACTTAGTCGTATTTGTAATATATCGTGTAGATAATAGATACCCAAACGTATTCTAAATGTTCCTTGGAATTGGCCTCGCCCCGGGACTATCTACGACGTCGCTGTCTTTGTGCTGTTCAGGATGCTGCCTAGCTCTTGAGCCGAACGGGACACCGTGTTCTAAGTACCTAGGATGTACTTTATGACCAATCAGCGCTGTCGATGGGGATGGCGTGGTATCCATTGAAATGTCCCTTGGGATCATAACTTCTTTTCAACGAGCTCAGGCGCTCGTGGCGCCATTCGTCATACCCGTACAATGCAGATAGAGGTTCATCGTCATGTCCATAATTCTGATACACCACCAACCGGTCATATCCAGAGTTCTCGGGTTGAGCCAATACGTCGCGCCATCCATGAGCGAAGTCGTCAGCAACGTCAGCTACGGTGTCATCGGTATACACCATTTCCAAAACGACGAGGTTATGTATCTCACCGCGGTGAGGGAAGGCGGAGTAGTCGTTAGGCAGTGCGCTCACACCCTCCTGGCCGAAAGTTTCGATCAGCACTATGCTCCTGTTCAAGCCTGGGTAGGCGACAATCAGCTCGGAAAACGAGTCGTATATCTCGCGATATGTGCTCGTAGGTAGGTCCCTTGAGGCTAGGCTGTACATATTGTGTCGAAGACCCGTCTGGCAATTGGCAGCCACGCCACCCCCAGCCGATTGGGACGGCAAGTCTACCCATGGGATTAAAGACTCGTTGAATGTACGACTGAAGGGGGCAAATAACTGGGCATATCTCCGGCCGCCCACTTCGGAGCCGGCGTACACTAGGCCGAGGGCGACGATCGCCTTGGGATAGTAGCGATAGACTGTCAGCGTCGGATTCTTCGTCATGATTTAAGACCTAGGCCATCTCGGAACCTACCTCGAGCGAATCGGCATCGATCGTGAAAAGCGTGATTATGGCCAAGGCTGGGTCCATATCAGGGATCAAAGAGTTTATAGTATCAATGACTGTCTCAAGCGATTCGCCGCTGAAAGTCATGTCCACGTTATAATGCATTCCACCATCGGAAGCTGGATACGTCTCGAATGTCGTCTCGATGACTATACCAAAATTCTGACCAGCGCCGCGCACACCCCACTGCACCATCCTGAGTCAGTCATTGTTATTTCCAAGAACCTTGGCCAGGCACCGAGTTGCGTAGGATAAGTTTTTAGTCCTGTAAGATCTTGCAAGACCTTCCTGAAAATATGTGTTTGCAGGCTCAAGACAGCCGCGAATTGGGGGGAAAGAGTGACGAGTGATCTCTTACAAAAAGGTCCTGGTTGATATCATCAGATGCCTCAACAATCGTACCATTCCATAACGCCATGCGAACTCTGCGGATCGAGTCGCTGGTAATGCCATACTTCCCTTGAAGCCTTCCGACACCGCCACCAAGCGAGGCACCGGTTGCTCCTACACAGGGGCAGGATCCGACAGCTAATTCACGTCAGTCCAGTTCCACGCATACGAGTCTATCATGAACTAACTCAGTTCTCTTCCAGCTCCGCCTACAGCATCAATCATGTCCTGGAAGGTCGCACCGCTACCGATACTCACACTCAGGTCGCTATTGATGCTCGCATATCTGAAATTTTCCATGTTCACCATGACAGCATTCTGGATAGTACGGAGGGTCGGGGAGTATCCATGGCCCCCGGATCTCGCAAGCCATGTGATATTATTTCTCGTCATAAATTCGAGCTACCGATTGTCATGTTAGCTGATAACCTCATTATCAGGTGTCGCGAATATAAGTTGAACTTGCACCGATCGATAGATCTTCTTCTGTGGCTGGAAGAAAGACAAAGTCAAAGGTCGGAGATTCATAGCTGGACCAACGAGTGGTCTCGCTAACAAAGTCTGGCCACGAAGCGTCATGGACGGAACCCGCTATCTCCGGTGGCCATTCCGGCTCCTGGCGAATGTACGCGAACCTGGCCAACGATCCGCCGGTACCAGATACTGCCATGATGGCCGCTGAAATCAGCAGGAGGGGCTGGACAACCCTGGGTCTAGCCATGGTGTTGCGAAATCGAGTCTTTCTCGTAAAAGGGGTTGCAGGGAGCGAAGAACGATATGTTTTGGCATCAACCACAAGGGAGGTTGTTTCTGAAGATGAGTGTTTTGTATTTCAGGGATAGGCCGTCAAGTGTAGGCGTATAAGAAGCACATGCTGGTTATAGGGTAAGTGAGACTCCGAGAGCAATCGGACGGGGTGTCTTTATATTACACAATTCCTGCTGCTTCTAATAACCTTGTACGGCAAGGTTTCGAACCTTTCCCCTGTTGAATTCCACTTACGATGCAACTTCTGGTCAGCATGTTCCTCCACCAGACCTTTTTATATTTTTGGCCTGTACCTTCGGGACAAACAAACAACAAACTGTAGAATGACCTTCACGAGTAAAATGCCTGGCTATCAGAACAGACTACGCTCAACCACCCAGATCCCAAGTTTACGGGCTCAAGTATTGCGGATCCCTAATCATACTTGAACCACAGGCACACCTATGCTTTGATACATTCGAGGTGAGCACGACTAGGGCGACGAGCGGAACATACCAGTTTGGGTTACTAGTCACATGGACATGCTACTTTAGAATTTTAGTTCGGGACTTACATACGCGGGGTTTCGAGGTTGCAACCAGAGAGACAGTACAAGCCCGACGAGGAACAGAAGCATGTAAGGCTAGCTCAAAGTCTTCTGGTAAACCGCACGAGGGATCCGAGTTATTGCAGCTTAGGTCGAGTCATCCAGTTCTAGTTATCAGAGCCAGCAAGTTTCAAAAGTCAGAAGGGGTTGGTTGCAACAGAACCCTACGTGTCGAATAATCCACCCGCGGGTCAACGTGGGCTGATCTAAGCAGGGGCTGGGCAATCCCGATCGTACGTAATCTGATGACACCCCAATCCTCTAGGACCGGGTTATGTGTTGTTTCTCAGCCCCCAGAGCCCAAGCTTCCGTGGCCAGATACTATTACATTGCATAGGCAGTCTTCGATGCACCACCAAGGACGTTTTACGAGTTATGAAGCCCATGCTCGATGCATATGACCGATTCGCCATTCATCGGATATATTCCAGTTCGAGGACGAGCTGTACCACACTCACTCATGCTGGGAGAATGCCCATTCCGCGTGGCCAGCAAAGCACGCCATCACCAAGATATCAGATATGCTATATGTGGATCTACCTCGGAACGATAAGGGACACTGCTGACAAGCTTGTCAGCATTATCAACTGTCAACTGGGCACTCCTCCAACGCCGCTTAATATCTGCATAATTAAATCTTAAGAGCCCGGTGTCAAGCGCACCCTGCAATGCCCTAAACGTCAATCAAATCACTCGTACTTAGGCCCTGAAATAACTAAGCCCTCCCAGTCGAATTAGCAGTCCATCAATGGAATGAACATTCGCTTACCACGACTGACCTAACAAGCCATGGGAACATGCCCGCTACGGTAGTCCTGGCCGCCTAGCGATGCAAGAGGCGCCCTTCTACTGCCTTTGGATGCTCTAGTTGGCGGGAAACAATCTGATGGAGTACCAGTCGTGGGGAAAGCACAAGGACGGCTGCGTCTTCCGCCAGAACGCCGTCACCACTGTCTACAGCACCGGCCACGCAAGCTTAGCCACGTTGCCCGACGGGTCCCGAGACTACATGGTGTGCTACGCCCAGACGCCGAAGCCCAAGTCGGACGTCTATCGCACCACGAGGATACAGAGGTTTACCTGAAACGACGACGGTCCGCCGAAACTCTTGCTGGGGAGAATGTCCCTTCCTGGTTCCGGCGGGCCAGCCGCCAGCCGGCCATAGCGGAACGTTCGTGATCGTGGACGGCGGTTAAGTTTTGAGTAGCAGGTGCGAGTAGATTATCCGCGTAGTACTTGACAATATACCCCCGTCTTCCATTCTCTAATTAACCATTGTTGAGGTTAGAAGCACGTCGATGCAAAATAGAGACTTTTTGTGCCGCCAAAGGAATCCCTGTGAAATGCTAGGGTTTAGGGAAAGCCTCGGCTAGACACTTTGGTCTTCGGACTCCTTGGTATTGTTGTGAGAATACGGGCTAGGATAGGAGTTAGAATAGGGTTTAGAATAGGGGTTCTACCGTAACCGTATCGCATTAATTTCATAGTAACCGGGGTGGCTGGAAGCCCCCCGGCGTCTTATCGACAACGGTAAGTTCGGATAATTACTCGGACCAAATGGTCATGGCGCCGAACGCGGTTCGCGACCACCAGTCTAGGCAAAGAGCCCCTGTCTATGGCGTCTGTTAAGTCCAACCAATGGCTGAACTAGCTAAGCTCCCCCGCATAGCCGTGCTATGCAGCGCTTGTGAGCGACGGCCTGGCCTGCGGAGTTTGCTTAGGATTATAAGCGTCCGATCTAATGGGTGACTCTAGATGGTTAGTACTTGATACTCTCCCCCGTTCTGGCTTATCGGAACATACTAATCTTCTGTGTCATCGCCTTCTTTGTCTGCCGTTTTCGTCTGTGTTCGAAATTCGGATATGGCAATGGTCGTTTGAGGGCACGTACGTGTAAAGTCATCGTGCCGGAGTTGATAAAAAGAGGCCTGGAACCTCGATGTTATTCTGCAACGCCACTCAGGTACGTCCATAGCTCGGGACCCTGGAATTCTCCCCTTATGCCAAACGCCCAGAGGAACGACGTATTCGAGCTCTTGTTGCCGCAATTCCTGCATTAGCATGTCTTCCGAGGCCAACGCTGAAATCAAGCGCTGGGGCGATGGCTACCTCTTCCCTCCTGCCACCGCTTCCACCGATGCCGCGGCTTATGAGAATAGGGACGACTCCGGAGGATTAGAAACAACTACAGAGCTAGCCACTGCCAGAGTTGAGAGCGATGCAACCTGATCCACAGCGTGGCCATAATATTACGCAACCTTGGCGCACAATCCATCCACCTGGCCTTGTTGATTATGAACATCCATCAATTAGAAGTTATCACGATGGCCATAATGGCCATAATAAGTCGGCTGCGGCGTATCCATATGTCACACTTACTAGGAAGCAGCTGCACAGCTCTTTAGGAGATATTGATATTGATGATGATATCTTGGAAGCTAGAAAACGGTGATCCCACTAGTTGTGGGTGATCCACTGATATAGGGCTCTAGGGCTCCGGAAAGGATCAACGTCATCCCGAATGACCCCTGAAGGTCTAGATAGGGGGGCCCTTTTCTGCGACACCATATAAATAGTATGGCGTCCCGGCGTAAACTGTGGCGGGATGGAAGTGGAACCGACGAAGGTAACCCAGGGTCTGGTTACCATGGCAGGCAATTTTACCAAGACGGGTATTGGCTTGGCGTTTATGTATATGCATAACATGAATAACACGGCTAATTTAAGAACCCACGTGCGTTCTTAACTTCTAATTATGATTAACTCTAACCATTCCTATAAATTAGCAAAACGCGATACCAAAGTATTTCGTTATCGTCATATCGAAGGCGAGTCGATGTTTAAGTAGCCGAAGTTGGAACAGAAAGGGGATATCGGGAGGTTAGTGACGCAAGAGCAGTCAAAATCTTCGGCTTAGCAAGACTTTAAAGAGCTGCTACGACGGCATAGAGCTTAATGAGCCCCCCAGCTAATCTAGGTTGGAGAATATTGCTAGTGTAATGGGTGAGCTTGCCTATTCCACATAGGAGCAACTCATAGCTAGGAGGTATCAATCGAGGCATCTCTGCCCTGGGTTCCGCGTCCACTAACCAGAGGCACCGTTACTGATCTAAAACCGGCGAGCAAGGGTATCAAGTTTTGGTAATATACACTGATGAACGACGAACTTGCTGGGGAAAGAGGATCGAGCTTAGCGGAGCATTTGGCGTCCACCTTAGCTTCATTGCCAACTAAGGCAACCCCCCCACCAATGGGCCACCCCATCAACGGGCTACCCCATATCCGCGTAGCGCGTTGATCTATTTACTGATTTCTTTCCTTATAAAAGGCGTTTTAATAATGCGTTAAAAAATTAAGATAATTATCTTTTTATTTATTAAAATCTGCGTTTTCTAACGATATACAGCTTTTAACTTAATTTCGTACGGCATAAGCGATTAACGAAATTAAACGTAAAAAATTGTCGCGTTTAACCTTTAAAGGTTACGACGTTAATGAATAATATATGATACGCCGTATCGAAAACGTACCGACGAAAAAAAAAAATTTAATAAAGTTTGTTAAAAGTTATTACGAATTTAATTTTTTTTTTTTACTTATTAAGTTATTATATAAAATTATTTAGATTATACGTTACCTTATTTTCGATTTCGTTTATACGTATAACGTTTTTTAATTAATAACGGTAACCTCGAACGTTTAAGAAAAGTTTAAATAATCCGATTTTTATATCACCATTTTAAAATTAAAACCTTTAAAAGTACGACGATTGATTATAAACGTTTAAATAACGTTTTCCTGGTTTTTATTAACGTTTTATTCGATTATTTCGCCTTGCCGGAAATTAAGGTTATTAAATGAAAAAGCCGATATAATATAAACGAAATAGAAATAATAAAAAGTATAAAAAAACGTTTTTATTTTTAAAAAAGCCTTAAAAAAGTTTATCCTTTTAAAGAATACTCTTAAAAAGAAATAAATTATTATAATTACATATATTAATATTAACAAACGTTTATTATTATTATTAGTTATTTTTAATTGCGTTAATTTATAATAACAATCATTTTCCAATTTTAATAATAAAATATACGAAAATTAAGATTTTTTTATTTTAAAAAATAACTGAATAAATACCGAAATCTGATTAAAATAATTTCGTAAAGTTTTTATTTTTAATATTAAACCCGAAACGCTTAATAAATAAAAGCATTTAATTATCGACGATTATAATAATTTTATTAACGGAAATTTTACATAAATATGCTTTTAAAATGAAATATATATTTTTCTTTAATTAATTATATTTCTTAAATGTTTTAATTTTTTAATATAAATATGTTTATTACTTTAAAAGGAAAGTTCTGTTATTAATTTTATAAATATTATTATAAGCGGATTTCTAAGGTTATAAATAAAACCGATTTTTCTTAAGCGCTTTCGAAAACGTAATATAAAATTATAATAACTTTAAAGTATATTATAAAGAATTAAAAAATAATAGGTTTATATTTTATTAATAAAACGAAAATGTTCAATAACAAATACGTTAAAAAAGAAGGAACATAATAAATATATTTATTTTAAAATTAATTTATATTTCGTTACGTTTTAACTTTTTTATTTCAACAGTTATTTTAAATATCAAAATATTTAAAATATTTAAAAATTTAATTCGAATTAAAAAGTCCTGAATAAAAGTTAATTCAACTTTCGCAAATTTTATTATACGCCTTTTATTTCGTAAGTTTACGAAAGTTTTTGACGAAAAAATGAACAAGTTTTTCGCCGTTAAAGTTTATAATAATTAATTAATTATAGCGTTTAAAAAAATAAAGCTTAAGTAACGTAAAAAGATATAACTGGAACTAAATAAGGAATTTATAAAGATAATATTATTTAAAAAAGGTAAAAGTAAGGTTTAAAGCCTTTATAAAAGGACTTTTTATTTTTATTCGGCAAAATTAATAATAAAACGAACTTTACGAAAGCGAAAAAAATAGCAATAATAATCTTTATTGCATTATTGTACGTACCTGTTAATATGGAGTTAATTGATTCAGTGGTTGTTGAGATATTGTTATTTGAATTAAAGGGTTGTGGTTGCGATAGCTTCAAAAATAGGTTTGCACTACCTACCTACCTACGTTAAAAATTTTACCCACTGGCTACCTACGAAAAAAAAAAAACGTTACTTACGAAATAGCTAATATATTTTAATATTATTTATTAATAATTACTTTTATTTATTATGTCTTTTTAAATTTTTATTACTGTCGTATATAATTATTATTAAATATAATATTTTATAAATTTTATATTAACGATATATTTTTAATAATATAATTACATTTTAATTAATACGGTAATTAATACGTTATTTGAAAATAATTATTTTTAAATAATATTAATAAATAAATAAATAAATATATTTAAGTTTTTTAAAATTATTTATTTACGGATATAAATAAATAAATAAGTAACCGTAAGTACTTATTAAAAAACTTAAGGAAAATTATTACCTTATATAGTTTTAACGAATTAATTTATAACTTTAATTAAATCGGAATCGTTATTTAATATCAGGCTAAATAAAACCGTTAGTATCGAGTACCGCGCCGTCGCTTATTTAAAGCATTCGATACGCTGGCCTTAATATACTCGAACTATTTATCAACTTTTTATTACTTTTTAATATCTTGTATAAAGCTCTCGTTTAATGCGTATTAAATCTAGGAATACTGCATTTACCCTTACTACGTAACAACTCATAGCAATACTTGGCGGCAAAACACGTATATTTATTCTTATCAGATTCGTAAATGTTATAACTAATCAAGCTTAGCTTATTGGCAGTCGGTTAAAGGTTAACTGGATTTTTTCCGATATAAGACTTTGAGTTACGTATTATAAAGCCGAACAGATCCTGGATTTAAAGAGATTTATACATTTAAAAGGTATAAATCCGAAAAGAGTTCCGGATTTATAAAGATTTAGTTTACTTATACCGTATAAAAAATAAACAGATTTAAACGGGTTTTAATTAAAATATATACGGTCGTTATTTTAATAATTTAAATAATACTAATTTATAATATAATTTAATTACTTAAATTACTGTTTTTTTATTATTATTATTAAAATAATTATTATTTTATTATTTAACATCTTACGTTATTATTATTAATATAAACCGTACGATTAAGTTTATTAATTAATTAAGTTTATAACTGTTATACGTTATAAGTTTTTATTTAATCATACCGTTAAAATTTAAATAATATTTAATATTATTATTATATTGAAATGGAGCAGGGTGCGGAGCCGGACACATGGCCTGACCGATCAGTTAGTCAGCACCCGTCATGTATTTCTAGCGGTTCTTTTCGCCGGGCGCAACCCCGAGACACTCACCACTTATCATTCATAGTTTTGCTTTTGGACTGGTCTCAACATCAGAATACAGTTGCGTTGCCTTCATTATCTCTTGAACCCTGGGCTCACTCGTGACACGCTCTTCGATTATGCACTGATCAGGACCGAATCTCTCCGTCCCAATTTAATATTTACTAATATTTCGAATAACGTTATTTAATAATTTTGGGTAAAAGTTACCTAACTTAAAAATAAGGTTTAATAATTTAGAAGTTAACCTAAAACTAAAGTATTAATTATAACGATTACTAAAATTAAAAATGAAAAGTTTGAACTTTAAGATAAAAAACGAAACGTTTAAATATTTCTTACCTAGGCTAAAACGTATTTCCGATTTCTGGAATCAAAAAACTCGCTAAATTAAATCCTTATTATAATAGCTTACGTTGATAAAAATGTAACGGTTATAAGCTTAACTAATTAAACCTAGTTGTACGATTTATGTTAGCAGTGGTATTATAGAAGTTTAAGTAATAGAGTAATAATTACGTTTGGTAATAATAGATAACCGTAAGTAATCTGGATAACTAATTATTATTATAAGCTGGTATTATTTAAGTTATGGAAATGATAAACGTATATATTTTAATTGGGATCCGTTTAAATCCGTTTATTTTTTCGGATTTATATTGTATAAGTAAACTAGATTTGTATAAATCTGAAAATCTTTTCGGATTTATATTTTTTAAATATATAAGTTTTTTTGGATTTAGAGATTTACTCGGCTTTATGTTATGTGATTTAAAATTTTGCGTCGGAGATAAATTTTTTTTAATTTTGAACCGTTTGTTAATAAGTTCAGTTTAGTTATTTATAATATGATTTCCTTTTTTTAAAATTGTTATTTTTAAATATTAAATATTTATTACGTTTGTTTAAAATCTATTTTGTTATGTATTATTTTTTAGGGTTTTTATTCGTTATGTTTAACGGTATTAAAAAATAAAAGTTTTGCAAACGTTTTAATCAAAACAGAAAACGAAAACTTTTAATTTTTTATATTTAACGAGAAAGTTTTAAGGTTATGCTTTATTTTTGGTGTTTTAAAAAGAAGAAAAAGTGCGTTCTGATAAAGAAGGCGGTTGGTTATAAGAATTATGTTTTAAAAAAACGGAGTTGCGATAATACGGGCGTATCTTTTAATTTTTTACGTAATATTATTTAAAAATCGGACGTATAAAACGTAAGGGAATTTTAGCCGAAAAGCGGTTATTTTGATCGTAAAAAAAGAAAAAAAATTAAAAAATTATACGTTTTTAGTAATTACGTTAATAATAAGAATTTTTTCGTATTAAAAATGTCGAAATAGTAAATCGCAAATTTTAAATTTTGGACGAATTGAAAAAGTAGGAAAAATTGAAAACCGAAACGGTTGCGCGGGTTACGCAAATCGTTTTAAATTACGGTGTAGTTAATTAGTTTAAAACTTTAAGGAATTAATTAGGCGTTATTAAGTAACGTAAATTAGAATATTTTTGATTTTAGCGGTTCCGGCGTTATTAATAAAAGTTTTTAAAAAAACGTTGCGCGTTTATAAAATCTTTTACAGGTTCTTAAATATTTCGGGAATTCGGATAATCTTTTTATTTAATTAGATATTAAATAAATCCTGTTTATTTTCGTATATTTAATATTTTATTTTATTTTATAAATTGGTACATTATTTACAACCTTTTCGTTTCGCTTTATATTAATATAAATAAGGAAATATAAAGATTAAATAAAATTTTACTTGCGATAATAATTTTAATTCGTAATTACTTTTTGAAATCTTTTTAGTAATTTTATATAAATTAATATATTTAAAGTCGAATTTTCTATTAAATCGTTTAATTTAAGTATTTTTTAGAAATTATGTAAAACTTTATTTTCGAAAAGATTAATTTCTTTATCTTTCTTTTTGGTTATAATATTCGTTCATTTTGTTATATACGAATTTAAGTTTTATTTTTATTTTGGTATATAGTTATTTTAATTATCTTAATCTTAAATTTATTTTAACGTTTGTTAATTGTTCGTTTAAATTTTTTTAAAACTTTAATATAAACTTAAAATTAATTATTATTAATAGAGTTTTAATATTTCGGTAATAGTTAATATTATAAGTTAATTTTATAATTACTAACTTTTGAATTTAATTATTTTATTTATAATTAATAAAATATCGTAAATAGGTTTTTAACGTTTAATTAATTTTCTTCGTTTATTCGTTTATTTGCGGTTGAAATACGTGAAATAATTTATAATTTAGTTTAAATTAAGTTATTAAATTCTAATAAAATTTTAAGGTAAAGATTATACTTTTATTTAATATATTTTCTGTTTGAAATTTGTAAATATTTAAGATATATTTCAAAAAGATATATGTAAATTGTTTTATAGCGGTATTTTCGTTATAAAATAAAAAATAAAAAGTTTCGGAAATCGATCGACGATTATAAAAATATTGTTATAATATATTTTTATAATTAAATTTCCCAATATAAGAAACTTAATAATAAAGCTCAGTATAATAAAATTTTATAATCGTTTTATAATTAATAATAGTTATAACTTCCCGTAAAGTTTATATCATTATATTTTTGCTTTAATATAAATATTATATTATTATATTACTTTTTATAAGGTTAATTTAATTATAAAAAACTAATCTATCCGTTATAAATGTTTTAAAGTTTTATAAATTTTTGAGTATTTATATAATTGATATTTATATATATTTTGTATTAATGTTTTTAAAAATTCTTTTAATATTTAAATTTTATTTGTTTGTTGTTTTTTAGGTGAATTATCGTTATGCTATTATATACGTTATATATATTAATTAAAAGTTTTTTATGGTAATAATTTATCATTATCGTAAATTTCTTTCGTATATTATATCGAAAATTATTTGTTAACCCCGACTTTACATTCCTTTAAATTAGATTATTTATTAAATGCGTTATTTATTAAATTCTTAATTTTTTGCGATAAATAATAACGTAACCGAATTTAAAACGATATTTTGCGTAACGTAATTATTTTTCGATTAATTGTCGTGTCGTAAAGACGTATATAATATTTTCATAATTTATATATATTTTAATTTAATATCTATTACTTTTAATATAATATTTAAATTCTTGAATCCTCAACGATAGTTAAGAACTTTTTAACGTATATAAGGTAATTTAGTTTAGTTTTATATAATTTATAAAAATAAAAGATAATAAAATCAGATTTTCCTTAATCGTTTCGATATTCGATTGTTATTTTTAAGGCGTAATCCAAAATATTAGGTTTTCATTTAATTAATCGTATTAAGTTATATATAATTAATATTAATTTATTTTAAAACGTTGTTAATTTACTTTAAAAAAAATTAATATTTATTTAAAATATTTTTTTAGTAAATTCTATTAATAATATAATTATTTTATTAACGTTAAATATAAATCTTTTATAATAATTAACTATTTTAAAAAATGTTTATATTCTTTTAACGTTAATAGCTTATATTTATTTTTTAATTACCGCAAACTCTTTTTAGGTTTATTTTAATATTTTTAGGGGTAATAATATATTCTAGGTATTTTAAGAAGTTAACGCTTTATAACGTTTATAAAACCTTATGAATATATTTTGTATACTTTTTTTTTGTTTTCGAATAAATTAGAATGTCGACGAGAGCATATATAAAGAAAATGTTTAAATATTTTTGTAATATATGGTAAATTATTCGTTAAAAGGTTATTAGTATATTTGTAAATTTAAAAGATATAATAAAATAATCTCAAAGTCCGGACTTAATTTAGAAAATTCTTTTTTATTCGTCATTTAATTTGATTTATATTTGGTTATATTCCTTTTTATATATTTAAAGATGTCAATTATTTTATTCCGTGTAAACGATTTTTTATTTCGGTAATTAATAATAATAAGGTTTTATTTTTAATAGTAATATTATTAAATTATTTATAATTAATAATAAATTATATTTTTTTATTTTTCCTTAATACGAAATATATTAAGTATTCTATCAATAACTTAAAACGTTATATATTACTTTCTTTTTGTTTGTTTGCCTGGTAATTACGTAATACTTTAATTCTATCGGGTTTAAGTTATGAATAGAATAAAAATTAATTGTTCTGCTATTTTTAAAAGTTATTTTATAATTTCCTTCGTTAATAAGTAACAATTCTCTTTTAAGCTCTTTTTAGAATAATCCTTTATACTTGTAATATTTTGGTAATATTTTAACTATTTATTTCGGTAGTCTTTTAGGCTTTAATAATAAGTCGTTATTTATTTACCGAAATTATGCTTTAAAGTTTATAATAATATACCGTATTTTTCTGGTATAGACTTTATTTATTACATATTTTATTTGTTTCTGTAATAAAGTTTTCGTTAAGTTTTTCTATTTATATTCGTTAACTTTATTAATCGAATATTAAAATTTTGGATCGTTTTATATATCGGTAAAAAATAAAACGAAATTTACTTAGTTAACTTTTAAGTCGATAACGGGATTATATTACTTTAATTATAATAATCCGAGAATTGTATTGTAATTTCTTTTTAAAAATATTATCGGAATTATTAATTTATTTTATTAAAGTAAAGGTTTTAGGGTAATTAATTTCGCGTTTAATTTATTTGTTGTCGTAATTAAATATTTAATTTTCGATATTTTCGATCTTATAAATATTCTTTTTATTTCGTTATAGTAATTATAATTTATTTATTATTTCCGGGCTTATATAGTTTTTTTATATAGCTTTGCAATTTATTATTACTGTATATTATTCTTTTTTAATTTGTATTTGTATTGTAATTAATTCTTTTTTTACCGTTTTTATTACGTATAAGGCCTTTTTAAGGTATTGTTATTTATCTTTCTTGTTTTGGTTAGCTTAAGGCTTTTTAATAAATGGTGTTAATTTTTTCAGTTATTTTTGAACTTGGTAATTGATTTTAAAAGTTGTTAGTTTAGTTTTTATAACTGCTATAAATGTTTATTTTATTAACGTAACGTAGCTTTTAAATAGGCAACTTGTTTTTGGAAAGCTTTTTTAATAGTATATTTTTGTTTTAAGGTTTTACTGTTATAGGAAGAAAATAATTAAATTGTTTCCTAAAGGGCGCGTTACGAAATTAAGTTTTCGGTAAACGTTAATTAAAATTGTAAATCAGTAATTATTTTTTGATAATATTTTTCTAAATATTTCTTTAAATTAATTCTTTTTATGTTTAATAATCGTATTAATCGTGGAAATAAAAGGGGGTTTTTATAAGGTAACTTTTTCCTTTTGGCTAATTTTTAAACGTTATTCATTAATTGATTTTGTTTTAAATCGTTATTTTTTAGGTATTAATATTATCTTTAATTCTTCGGGTTATTGCTTATTTACTTATTAAAATTAAACGTTCATTATTATATTCGTATAATATATCGTACGATATATTTTTTGTAATTTTCGTACATTCCGTATTAATATTGTTTATAGTTCATGCCATAAAACCTTCCGTACCAATCGGACTTTTTAGATATAAATCTTTATTTTATTCTTAATATTTTTTCGTTTAAGCGTCGACTATTACTTAATCGTTTTTTTATCGTTATTATAGTTAGGAAAATAAATTATATTTTTTAAATTCCTTTATGTTTTATAATTTTAAAGTTATTTTATAAAAGGTAATTTAATAAAAGTAATTTTTTAACTGTTACTTAAGATAACTTTTAAGCTTTTTTTAATTCTTCTCGTGTTTTTAGTAAAAGGTTATAATTATTTCGGACGCGAATTATATTAATTATTTTTTTGTTGTTGATTTTCTTTTCGGTATTGGCGTTCGGGAGCTGGAGTTTATTATTACAGTTATTTTTAGTTCCTATATTATTATATAATAGATTTTTATTTTTGTAATTATAGCAGGTAATTAGGCCCTTTTTTAATTAAATAGTTTTTAATTTTATAGGTTTTAAATATGTTTCGTAAAAAGTTAAAGGTAAGTTAGGTTTTTTTTTTCTTTTTTTTTTTGGTTAGCTTTAAGCTATTTTAGTTTTGGAATAAAATACTTTTTCTTTTTTTATCGTGTCTTACGACTTCGGCGTTGTACTTATTATAGTTTGGATTTTTTTTCTTTTTAATTAATTCTGTTATAATGTTTTTTTTAATTTTTTATAAAATATATCGATGAGAATATTATTTTTATCGTTTTTATACCCGGCTTTAATAATTAAGTTTTTAAATGTTATAATATACCTAAAGACTAATCCTTTTTATCGTAGTTAAAAAAGTTTTCAGCTTACGTTTCGTTTTTTGTCCGGATTAAGAAAGTTATTTCGGAATTTGCTTTCCAAAATAACATAATATTCGAAAAGCTTTTTAATAAACTTTTTAATTTCCAGGTAATTTCGTATGATAAACTCGAATTAATATGCGGCGTTTTTAATAAAATAACTTATTATAATAAAGATTTAATTCGGCAAATCTTTTAACTTTAGAAATTAAAGGTATTCTTTAACCTAAATAAAAAACGTTTACACGAATTCTTTTCTTTTTTTTCTTTTGGTAAAGTTCGGACTTTTTAATTTTAATTTTAGCAGTCGTTATAATTAATGTTTTGGACTTAAGTTAATTTTTATATCATTTAACTTTATCTTTAAATCCGGTAACTTTTACTTAAAGTTATTAAATAACGTTATCCGAGATACTAGTTAATATAGTAATAATATGAAGTATTACTTAAAGTTTGACGGTATTATTAAATAAAGGCTTATAATGTATAACGATTATAAGCTAAACTAATTATTAAATTTAATTATATAATTTACATTAATAATAATATTAGGAGAATTTAAGAAATAAAATAATAATTACGTTTAATAATAATAGAAAACCGTAAATAATTTAAATAAATAATTATTATTATAAACTGGCATTATTCAAGCTGTACAAATAATAAATGTATATATTTTAATTAATATCCGTTTAAATCCCTTTATTTTTCAGATTTATATCGTATAAATAAATTAAATTCGTATAGATCCGGAAATCTTCTTAGATTTATAACTTTTAAATATGTAGATTTTTTTGAATCCGAGGATTTATTCGGATTTATATTACGTAATTTAAAAGTTTGCGTCGGATATAATGTTTTTTAACTTCCGACCATTTGTTAATGAGCTAAGCTTGGTTGGTTATAACAGAAAACGTCGTAAATTAATTCGAATTTATTATACGAAACTATTTAAAATTTAAAAAAGAAATTAAAAAAAAAGAATTTACTAAAAATGTTTTCGAATATTATATTAGTTTCGAAAATAAATTATGAAATATTTTTGCTAATCTAAACGAAAAACGAAACGTAAATTGAAAGCGTTTTCTATTACGATAAAAAAATTAACGTTTAAATATATTATAATATTTAAAAGTTTAACTGCTAAGGCCGGATATAAAAACGACGAAAATAATATTATAATTAATATATATTATAAAAGACTTTAAAAACAATATTAAAAATTAATTATTTAAAAACTGGATTATAAGATTTAATAAATATATTACCAAGGCTATAAAAACCGATAATCGATAATTTATAAAATAATAAAAGAAATTATTTTATTCTGAAATTAGGGTATTTTAAAGTTAACTAAAAAAAGAAACCCTCGATTTGTTTTCGACTTTTTACGAGACCTATCTAGAATCTATAAAGTTAAAAACTATCCAGTTTAAAAGGGCTTAATTACCTGCTATAATTACGGAAAATAAAAATATATTAAATCATAATATAAAAATTTAAATAATTACGACAATAAATTTTAATTTTCGAAAATTAATATCGCAAAAGATTTAACGATCAAAAAACGAGTAATATAATTTTCTTTCCAAATAATTATACCTTTTTTTTAAAAAAGAAATACGATATAGATTAAAGGAAATTAAAAAGGTTATTTTTATTAAGTTAACTTTTATAAAATGACTTTAAAAATATAAAAAATAAAAGAATTTAAAAAATGTAATTTAATTCTTTAAATATAACGACGATAATAAAAAAACAATTAGGTAATATTTACCGTTTAAATAAAGAAATAATGTTCTATATAAGCTTGCGAGCGGTTTTTTGGCGTTTTGTAAGAACAAATTCAAATAACTTAATAATAATGTATCGTATTAATTTAAATTAATCGGATTTCTTTTTTTTTT
>QJOA01000622.1:0-38891 GCA_004155915.1 Monosporascus sp. CRB-9-2 | reverse complement strand
AATAAATATAAATTTTTTTTTTTTTTTTTTTTACATTTATTTAATTTTCTTACATTTTTTAATATTAATAATTATTAAATCTATTATTATATGAATCTTAATTAAAAATATAATTTCGTTAAAATTATAAATATTTTTTTATACTACCGGATTTTATAATTATAATCCGAAATATATTTAAATTATTTACGAAATGTTTTTGGATTTTTAAATAAAATCCGTTAATAATTAATTTTCTGCTTTAAATATATTTAAAAAGAAATTTGCCCGTTTAATAAAGTTTAACGCTTAATTAATTTTAATGCGTTCCGTAACGCGTTAAGGAAGTAATGTATTAATTATATTTTTATTATATTAAATATAGATAACAAACGTTTACGTGTTTAGGTTAAATATTCGGACGATAATCGATTTTCGTTCGGTTAACGTTAATTTTCGCAAATTAAAGGTAATATCGGTTCGGGTGTATTAACCGGTAAAACGGTATAGTAAAGTAAAAAAATAATATTTTATAAATAAAATCAACTTTTTTATAATTAAGTTGCGGATTTTATTTTCTAACTTAAATAACTGGGTTTATAATTTTTTTATAAAACGTTTTATATTATTAATGTTAAGAAAAATAATAATTAAAGATAAATAATTCAAATAGTTCAAAAAGTATTGTGCTTATTTATATGCTACGCTTGCTTATATAGCACGTTATTTTCATATCTGTTTATAAATACATATTATAATTTAATTTAAGTTGTTGTTTAAGTTTATTAATTTGTAACTAGGATTATAAGCCGCAACAGCTGCAACCGCGGCTGCAACAGCAGCTTTACCCATTCCTGCTCCACACTCCACTTCAGTACTTTTTATTAAACCCGTAGCGATTATTATAAAACGTTTTTTAACGTTAATAATCGTCCTAATTTTAATTTAATTTTATTAATATAAGTAAGCTTTGCCTAATTACCGTTTCTATAACTAGTTATAATAAAAGTTATTTTCATTACCGATTTTTATATTTTTCATTTACTGTTATCCCGAAGGCGATTCTTTTATTATTAAACTTACAGTCGAAATATTTTTATTTTAAATATATATTTTGCTACTTTCGTTGTCGTTTAAGGACTGCGTAAAAATCCTTCTTAATTTTTGAAATCGGAATTCTTTCGTTAACATTTTAGGTGTTTTTCGAACGTTGTAACTTTTTTAAACGTTATTATAATTTTCTCGTTAATTCTTTAATAATTTTCTTTTTTTTTGACTTCTTTTTACATATTACCGTATTAACTAACCTTTGCCTTTCAATCGATAACGGTTATTACAACTGTAAACGGTTTTTGTTTCTTTTGCTTAAAGCGATTAAAAACGCTGTACAGTCTGTTTTTAAGACGAATTAATACATTTTAATAAAGGTGCTATTAAACGCATCTACGCGGAGTCTGCGATTTTATAATAGTACCTCGAATATAATATAAAACAAGAAAGTTAAAATATTAATTATGTTAAAAGACGAACTTAAAAAATGTTATTATATTAGCAAATGTATATTGCAATTTAGTTTGATTGTTATCTAAGTTTACTTATTTAAAACTAAAGTTACAAGCAGCTAGCTATATCTTCAGCTCCTTTGTTTTTACAATATTAGGACTACAAATTAAAGCTTTTTAGTTTTCTCTAAAGGTTTTTTAACAAACCACCTTAGCTATCGATAAACAAAGTCTATTTTTTATTTTATTAATGCTTATTTGAAAACTTTAATAATAAGCTTATAGCCTATTACTTTTTAATTTACTAACACTTTATTTAAATTATCCCGGCGTATACTTATTCGAAATTTTTAGGTTTCGTCGCCGCAAACTCTGTGACCTATCGTATCACGGATATCGGAACCATAAAGGCAGTTCGATTACCTTCAAAGTTTTATTTTCATAGCCCCTACTAACCCTATCAATTAGCAAAACAGAAATGGAACTTCTAATGCTGATATTTCCACTATTTTAAGTGTCGCTTTAGTCGGGTAATTTTAACGAACGGCTTTAACTTTAATCAGCTATAGTACTGTTTAATATAATTAAATCCTTATCGGTTTTTAATAAGATATAATATTAACATTATATCTACGCCCCGTTAAGTTAATATATGCCGAAATATACCGCTAAATACGGTAATTAACGGCTGCGAAAGTAATAACGACGGCAATAAGCTATTTCCGTTGACGACAGCGCGTTTTTATATCATTACCATAACTATCGATTATATAAAAAAGGTTAAAAACCATGGCTGAATTGCAAAACGCCAATTATAAAAGTTTTAATTTATAGTATTATAAGAAAAAAGATATTTAAAAATTGGCGATAAGATTTTAAAGCAATCCGTGCGTTATCTGTTTTAACCGCTCGAAAAATAGTATAGTTAAAGTAAGAAAAAATTTAGTATAATAAGTAAACATTATTAATCCAAGCGTACTGAAAATTGCCTCACTAAAATCAGGCCCTATTTTTAAGGTTGGGACTGCGCCGCAGGCGCAGCCGTAGCTAAAGCTTTCGGCATTAAAAGTACCTACAAAAGGTAAATATATCAACTAAATCTTATTAAAAAAATTCCCCACAAAAACAACAAAACGTTATAAATAGGGCCTGATAGCGCGGTATGAAATTTGGGGCTCAATGATAGCATTTTCTATATAAATTTTTAAAAATTTATTATAAAAACTTACAAATCTAATAATTATAAAAGTATTTAGTAAAAAAAAAAAGCCTTTTTTATAAACAGCTTTAAAAAGGCTTCTTAATTATAGCTATAAATTTTTTATCGGAGCTAATTTGGTAAAATTATTTAAAAATAAGCCTAAATTTTTATTAAAAGTAAACCTTTCGTCCGAAACGCCTTTTTAGCTGCAATATATTAACCATAACCCGTACGGCCAAAAAATTTACTAAACAGACTTTCCTTCTACCGAATTGCTTTTGGAAAGCTTATAACAATGTGTTATATATAATAATTACGTTATCGTAATTAAAAGGGCGTTTCGAACCTAATTAATCTTAACTTTTTAATGGCTATAACGTAATAATTATAATGCGTACGGCCGAAAAAATAAATATACGGACTTTTCTTATACAAATATATTAAGAAAGTCCGGTATATAATAACGGAACCGATAATTCCGTTATTATGATTAAAAAAAAGTTCCGGACTAATTAATCCTAATATTTTTATAATTACAACATAATAACCAGAACTTATACGGCCGAAAAAATTAATATACGAACTTTTCCTATATAAAATATACCAGGAAAATCCGATGCATTATAACGGGACCGATAGTTGTACTGTCGCAACTATAAGGGCGTTACGGTCGCCTATTTTCCAGTCCTAAATTTGATTATATTAACTATAATTGCCGTCGAAAAAAATTAAATATATATATATATATATATATATTAATTTTTATGTAACGAGTATCTAAAGTCACATGCTTATCGGGCTTAATTTGGTTACGTAATAATTTTATTTATTTAATTTTTTAAGTTTTTTAAAAAATTTGGGAAAAAAGTTAATAATTTTGGTAATAATGCAGAAAACGAAACCTGTCTTTTGTAATAAATACTTAGGCCTCGCTGGTTCGTTACGGGAATTTGATTGGTTAATTTTTAACGTTATAAAACGGTACTTAAATAACTTTGAAAAAGAGCCAGCAAGGCCTGAGCTAGCTGAGGTAAACTAAAAAATACCTAGCAATTTTTAACTAAAAAAAGTGGAGATTGCTAATATCGATGGACCCGAACCATTTGTTGATGATAATATTGATTCCCTACGAATACGCGATTTTTACGTTAACCGAACTGCTTCTTAGTTACTAATTCCGACTAAGAAAAGTGGTCGATTTTATCCAATTTCGGAAAGTAAGCCAGAGGCTTTCCGGTAACTACGTCTGAACATTTCACCGCCAACCTATATTCGACTAATAACAGCGAGTATGTTCACTATACTTGCTCTTTATAATAATAATTATCTTTCGGCTTGGCTTGCTATGTATTGTATGTGGGAATAGCGTTCTAAGGCCCCTTTCCTCAATAAGGTCACGCGCATATTCGATCTAAACCCACCCACCACAAACGACATCTTCGCATAGTTTGTTCTTGATAACAAAAGCAAGCCATTCTCATTTGAGTTAGCAATCTCGAACAGAGACTTACCCATCACTGAAGTAGAACGGTGCCCACCATGCGTGCTCGGGACTGACCTTCCAAGTTTTCCGCGGATCCGCGGAACGGTACGAGTGTACATTACTTTGTACACCGTAGATCGGATTGTTCTAGGTACCGTGGCAAATCTCTTATTGACTAGAATCTGTGAATCTACGCCTAACCCCAATCCGACAAAGTTAACGCTTTCAGTTGCTTGACGGCTCGGTTCCATTTCCTTGACCCATACTTGACATGGAGAGTAGAGTCGAGTATTGACAGAGGCATACACACCTTTCGCGCTCTGATTTGTTGAGTCACCGCATCTCCGGGACCCAGTTCGCAAAATACGTGTATACCCCTTTGCGATCAGCAGAATAACGTCGCACATGCTGAACACCAACCCGGACCAGACGCAAGCGACTCGAGAACGAAATCGTGAACAACATACATCACTTATCCTGTCAATTCCCTACCCTTTTACGAGAGTAAGGTCTCTCCACAGCTCAATCACACATCCATCCAAAACCCCCTCGCGCACTCCATGGGTTCAAACACTCGGCAATGCCTCTCCATCAACCGCGGCCCCCTCCTCGTCCTCCTCTCCCAAATCCTCAGCAGCCTCATGAACCTCTGCGCAAAATCCCTAATCACGAAATTCGCTCAACCCATCAGCCCCTTCAGCATTCTCAACGGGAGAATGATCATCACCCTCTCCCTATCATCTATCTACTGCTGGGTAAAAAACATCGAGGACTTCCCCGCCGGTCCAAAAGAGGTGCGATGGCTGATGTTGCTGAGGGCCGTCGGGGGCTGTTGCGGCGCCATCGGATTCTATTGTTCTCTGAAGTATTTGCCCTTGGCGGAGGCAACCGTGTTGAATTTGTTGGCGCCGCTGGGATGCTGTGTCGTTAGCGCGTTGCTGCTGAAGGGTACGGTGTCGAAGGTGCAGATTGGGGCGGCAGTCATGAGTGTTGTGGCTGTTATCATCACCGCGAGACCGACGCTTATCGTCCAACACCTTGATTTTGTGAATGGGATGGTTGCGAAAGAGAGCACTGTTGAATGGAAGGGACTGCTGACGGGCATCCCGTTCGCGTTGCTCGGAGCTTTTGGGGGTGCTGTGAGTAGCATTTTCCGTTGCCCTAACCCTCTGAAGTCTTTTCCTTCGGAAAAGTGTATCTGGTGCCCCTGATTGATTGTTTGGAGCTGATGCTCATGATGCCTCCACATAATAGTGCGCCTTCACATGTATTCGACTGATTGGGACCCGCGCCCACCCACTCATCAGCGTGAACTACTTCGCAGTAACGATGATAAGTGTAACGAGCATCGCCGTATTGCTTGATCGAGGTCTAAAACCCACGAAATACGAGCTCGTGCAAGAAGCACTTGTTGTCATAGTCGGGATTGTTGGTTTCCTCGCTGTAAGTCTCATGATTTCCATTCCCAAATCCCCATCATTGAAGAGTATATAGTTAACGGGGCTCCAATTTTCAGGAGTTTGTGATGACCACCGGTCTAGCAGTCGAGAAATCTTCATCATCCACTCTGATGATATTTTCCCAGGTTCTTTTTGCGACGGTACTGGACTGGGCGTTTTGGGGGGTTCTTCCGGATCTGACTTCGACCATTGGGGGGATCATTTTGATCGCGTCTTTGACGGCAGTATTGATACAGCAGAATGCTGAGACATTTGCTCAGCAGGATAACACAACGGGCATTTACCACTGGATTCAATCCAGATGGGGGAGAAAGAGAGTATATAGCTCCGACCTCGAGACATTCAGTTTGGACAGTCTGTTGCCGTCGGAGGAAGGGATGGGTTTAGACGAAGATTGATCCGGTTGATGTTCTTTGCTGAGTGGGCTATCTAGGCTTGCACACGAATAAAGAATTCTTCGAACATGTTTACTTGTGTCTCGCAGAATAGGGGTCACTTACTTAGTCATCAAGCCCTAGAAAACTGTAGACGCCCCACAACAACGTTGTTACGGGGCTTCCATATTATATATAAAGCTTCCTAGCCACTGCTCCCTAAAGCCAGAATTATCCAGGATAATATATATTTTTCATATTTTATGCAACCTTTTTGCACGATTAACCTAATTATAATAATTATAAGCCCGGTATTTTAATTACGTAAAATAATTACGGTTAAATTAATTACAACTTTATAATTATTAATTTAACATTTTATTACATTTAATATATCGGATAATCCTATGTTTAAAAAGTTTAATCCTTAAGGCTCGTTTTAATTATGTTTATTAATTTTTTTTTACGCTTTACGGTTTTTTTCCGGACGATATCTGGTATTTTATTGATTTAAATGCATTTAACGTGAAGTACTTTATAAGCGTTTATAAATTTTTCATATTTAAAAGATATATTACGGAAATTAACGTTTAATTGTAAAAATAATATAGGGAAGTTTTAACCGTTTAATACAACTTTTATATTAATTTCGATTAATGTAATTTTATTTCCAAAACTTTTAAAAGATTATAGAGTACAAATTTAAAAAAATGATTTTAATAAATTTTAAACATTTTATAATAAACGTTAAAAAAGATTTACAGATAATTTTTAAGCTCGACGTTAAATATAGTAATATTTAAATATAAATTAACGTAACGTTAAAAAGGTAAATTTTTATAAATGTTTAAATTCCCTTTATTATCGAAGAAAAAAATATGTGGTAAAATTTATTTAAAAAATTACGGAATTAATTTAACTTTTTTTAATTAAATATTATTACGACGGTACGTGAAAAATACTGTAAAGCTTTACGCTTAACCGAAATAAATTATATAAAACCTAATGAAAAATACCGAACTTAATTTATTACCTAGATTTAAACGAAAACGTATAATTGTTAACAAATTATTGATTTATTTACGGCGGAATTGTTTTTAAATATTATAGTAAAACGTTTTATATTAAAAAAAAGTAAAAAAAGCTTTTTAACTTTATCCGAAATAAGTTATTTAGTAAACTTATTATAACCTTAGAAATATTAAAAGTTTAATTTTCAGTAATATGCGATAAAAATAAATTATAGGCCGAAATTAAAAAACCCAGAATGTTCGTTACGTTAATACCGGAATTACCTTCCGAATCACAATTAACGCCTTTATTTAACGAAAAAAGAAATTTCGTTTAAAATTTTTAATGAAAAAAGTAACAAATATTTTAACTTTAGTATGTTAAATAAAACTCAGAAATAAAAACCTATTAAATATATTAATTTGCGTTTTATAATGACGAAAATAATTATTTAAAACTCCATTATTTAAAAAATTTAAAAATAAATTCGAAACCGTTTTAAATATAATAAATAAAAAAAGCTTTGCATTAACCTTATGAAGCTTCTTAAATTAAAACTGTTAATTCGAAATATTATAAAACGATTAACGTTTAATAATAATATTAATATCAACTCAAAATCTCATAATATTACGGCGGCATTAATCGATTTCTATACCTTAAATACTTTTAATTTTATTCCAGGTATTTATATTAGCATTCATTTCGGTAAATACCTTTTATTCCAATTTATCTTAATCCATAATTATAAAATAAAATATTTAACAAATATTGAATATTTGCTTATTTGCGATTTTTTTATAGTTAATAATAGAAAATAAATACTAAAAGCGGCATTATTTTGGTTATTAATTAATAACATAAAAAATTAAAATATAACTTTATCCTTAAGGATATAATAATAATAAAAGCTTTTTACCTTAATATCGTTTTGGACATTTTATTTCGAAAACCTAAAATTTAATATTACGGCTTAAATTCTCTTTTAATTTTTTTAATAAGAGCATTATTTTAAGGAAATTTATTTAAATACATAATTTAAGTTCGTTAAGTATAAACCGTTATCTTTTTATTTAAACACTTTATTAATAATTCCGTAAAACCTAATAAACCTTTCAATATTTTTAATAATTTAAAAAAAAAAACAGTTATAAAAGCGATTAAAGAGTCCTTTACGTTTTTATAAAAAAAGGATTTTTAGCACTCTAAATTTAAATACCTAGGATTTATAATGTTAAAATCGTTTATTAAAATCGTTAAAAATGTTATTATCAATAAGACGAGGTATTTAAAATATAAGGATCATACTTATACGTACGCCTTTTAAATAATTTCAAACCGTTTTCCTTAAAACCGAACTTTAAAAATTTTTTAACGTATTATATAAATTTATTTCGATTATTTTATAACATATAACGGCTTTAAATAACTTTTAATAATTGAACCTGAATATAATAAAAGGTTTTTCGTCTTTTTACTAATCGATCGTATAAGAAAAACGGCGTTCCGTATTATTAAAACTTTCGCACATTAAATATGTAAATAATACAGGTTCCTTATTTATAAAATTAAGCAGGAAAATAATATTAAAACGATTACAATAAACGGATTTCTGGATTTTTAAATATGGTATATAGAAAAAGTATCGAGTTTAAATTTTTTTTTTAATATACCAAAAAACCTATAAAAAGCAACGAAAAAATAAGTTAAAAGTAATTAATAAAGCTTTTAAAATAAAGCTAAAAATAAAGGTATTTAAAACTTTTGAACCTAAAATGATAAAAACGGTAGCATAATTATATAATATAAGCTCGAATTATATATACGATTTGTTTTCGATTAAGAAATTATATAGTTATTAATTTAAGTAATATTTTCGTTAATATAATTCCGTTATTATAAATACGATTACCGCGAATTTTAAACCCGATTAATCTAAAGTTTACGCATATAATATATAAATATATCCGTTAACAAAAAATCGAAAAACTTGAAAAAAAAAAAAATTATTTTAAAGTAAAATCGAAAGTTTATAGCGATTATTTAATAAATACCGCACTTTTTATATTTATCAAATATAAGTACAAAAACTCCGTAAAATTATTATTATACGTAACGTTAATTATTAAAAAAAAATTATAAATTAAAAAAAGAAAAGAAAAACCTTTCCTTTAGTTATAAGCTGAAATTTTGCAAAACATCTTTATATTTTCTTAAAAAGAATTAACAAATTTCAATTTTTAATATATTTACGCGTAAAATAAACTTTATAATAATGATAAGATTTTAAATACCGCAAATAACTTTGCTTCCGAATTAAAAATTTAAAATGCGGAAATCAAAAAACGTTTAAATAAAACTAAAATTAATCGTAAACTTTTAAGCGCAAAAAATATTCCGAATCCGGATAACAAAACTTAAAAAACCCATTAAAAAAGTAAAATTTAATTCTTTATTAAAGATAACTTTTAACTATTTACTAAAAGTATTAAACTAACGGAATACTCGCAATTTAATAACGAAAAATATAATACAGAAAAGACCTGCCGGAAAATCCACTTAACGAGACTGTTATAACCAAAGAACTTGGCCTATTGCCAGACGGTCGGAGGATGTATGGACATTTCCGATAAAGGGTTTTAGCTTACGTAACCGGCTCGATAGGTTTAATGGAGAAAATAAAGCTTGGCGGTTCGAGCTAATCGAGCAAAAGAAATGATTCGACGGGCTTAACGGGTTTAATAAAACTTGATTATTATAAATAAATCGAATTAATCCGAATATATCGAACTAAAATAAATATATATACGTTTATTATTTTTATAATTTAAATAATATTAATTTATAAGAATAACTAAATATTTAAATTATTTATAATTATTTATTATTATTAAACGTAATTATTAATATATTATTTAAATTTTTATAATATTATTATTAATATAAATTATATAAATAAATTTAATAATTAATTAAATTTATAACCGTTATACGTTATAAGTTTTTATTTAATAATATCGGTAAATTTTAAATTATATTTAATATTATTGTTATATTAATTAATAAATCGTATAACGTTCCACACCACCTCACCGGATGCACCACCTTACCGGATAATTTTTGACACCTTCTAACAACTAACCTAAACAATTTAACCATAACACATCAAATTAATTACAATTAATCGTATTATCTTTCACAAACCGTATTTACACCTTTTGGACAAATGTACGTATTATATCAAGGCTTGTTGCAGACGCCATATTACCATTTCTTCTTGCTAACCCGCTTGCGACCGTTTAATTTTAGCAGTTATTAACAATAATTCTTTACCATAACCTTTTTGCTGGCTAAAACAACTTGTTTATCCTATATAGCAAGTATTTATCTTTTTGGGAAACGTTTATTTTAATCGTATAATTGCGTAGGTTTCGAGTTATTACGGAATTAAGCCCGATACGCCTTGCCATACGCCCTGCCATAGTTCCGCAAAACGCCCCGCACGGACCCCTTATGCCACCTAATAAGCCTCAAATACGCTTTTTAATACGCCTTATAACGCGTTTCTTAACGTATTCTGCTACGTATGTCTTTAACGATCGAGCCCGGACAGGAAATGCTCGCATATATAGGTTAAGAATTAACCTAATAATCGTTTTTTTGTCGGTCGGCTTTAATTTTAACGAATTAGGGGAAATATTGGCTTAGACGTATTAGGCGCTAGTCGGTTATAGGCGGATTGGAAGGAAGAAATAATAATATGGCGTCTGCAATAAATCTTGATATAACACGTGCACTTATTTAAAAGCTGAAGAGATAGTTAGCAAAGAAGTATTTGATTAATTGGAATTAATTTAATATGTTGTGATTAAGTTGTTTAGGTTAATTGTTAGAAGGTGCCAAAAACCATCCGGTGAGATGGTGCGTCCGGTGAGGTGGTGTGGGACGTTAATATTATTTAATAAATTTAAGTAAAAATTATCCAATTTAAAAATAAAGTTAAATAATTTAAAAATTAATTTAAAATTAAGGTATTAATTATAACGATTATCAAAGTTAAACTTAAAGAGTTCGAATTTTACAATAAAAAAGAAAATATTTAAATATTTTATATTTAAATTGAAACGAACTTACGATTTTTAAATATAAAAAATTTATTAAATTTAATTTTTATTATAACTTATTTTATTAAAAACGTCGTAAATTAGTTTAAATTTATTATATAAAATTATTTATAAATTAAAAAATCTGATAAAAAAAGTTTTTTAAAAAAGTGTTTAAATATTATATTAATTTCGAAAATAATTTTCGAAAAAATTTTATTAATTCGGATAAAAAACGAAACGTAACGTAAAACCATTTTTAATTATAATAAAAACAATTAACGTTTAAATATATTACAGAATTTAAAAATTTAGTTATTAAAGCTGGATACGGAAATAACGAAAATAATATTATAATTAATATATCTTATAAAGCATTAAAAAAAGATATTAAAAACGAATTAATTAAGAAAAACCGGATTATAAATTTTAATAAGTATATCGTTAAGGCCGTAAAAAATTATAATTAATAATTTAAAAGATAAAAAGAAAAAGACGTTTTATTCCAAAGCCAGATTATTTTAAAATTAATTAAAAAAGAAGACGTAATTTATCTTCGATTTTCTATAAAATATATCCAGAAATTACAAAGTTAGGGATTATCCAGTTTTAAAACGCCTTAGTTACCTGTTATAACTGCGGAAAATAGGCATATATTATACGATAATATAAAAGCTAAAAGTAGCCACGATAATGGATCCGGCTTCCGAAGGTTAATACCGAAAGGAAATTAGTAATAAAAAAAAGATTATTATAATTTACGGTCGAAATAATTATAACCTTTTATTAAAGATACGATAAGGATTAAAAAAAGCTAAAACGTTATTTTAAATAATAATTAAAAAAGTTATTTTTATTTAGCTAATTTGTGTAAAATATTTTTTTTATTAAAAAAGACAAAAAACTGAAAAAGTATAATTTACCTTTTTAATTATAAAAACGATAAACAAGAAGCGATTTGGTAGTATTTAACGTTTGGATAAGGAAATATTAAAAATAAGACGAAAGCTTATACCCAAAAAAGACTAATTAATACGGAAGGTTTTATGCCGTTAATTATAGATAATATTAAGGCGGAATATATAAAAATTATAAGGAATATATTATACTATAAATTATGCAAATATAACGATAAAGTTTTAATTTTAATAATTAGATAAATAACGATTTAAAAGATTAAAAATGGTACCGATAGCTGCGGAAAATAATAACTTAAAACCAGATTAATTAATTAGCAGTATTTAAAAGTTGGCAAAAAAAAAGTGTTGCTTTATAGAAAACCTTTTTACCATAATTAATTCAATTATTAGACGTAAAAAAAGTAAGTATAAAGGATAATAAAAGAATATTGCCAAAAGATAATTACGGATTTATAGTTTTAATTAACGTTTGGTAAAAATTTAATAAAATACGGGTTTTTTTTTAAAAAAAAAAGAAAGCTTTACGGAAATAAAATTTTGAATTAGAATATATTATTTAAAAAGCCTTTTTAAACTACTTTGTTAATTTGGAAGTTACGTTACGATAATAAAATAAATATTTATAATAATTAAACGAATAGATTCTAAAATAAATTCTAAAACTTAAAAATAATTTAAGTAATTAACGTTATTTATAAAAGAAATTTAAACTGTTAAAAGAATTAAAATTAAATAGCAATATGTCAAAAGGGTTGTATATGCGATAAAAGGGGCAAAAAGAAATTAATTATAATATAAGTACAAATTAAAAAAAAAAGTTTATCTTAATAATAAATGACGAAGTTATATAAGGAAATTATATCACCTTGAAAATAATAAATAAGTTATAATTATTATAACGTAATAAGCAAAATCTTTAAAAGGGCGAAAATGTTAAAAGTTAAATATTTAATTACGATAATAAATAAGTTAAACGCAAAATTAATTAGCTCAAAACTTTCGACGAAAAAGAAATTAAATTATTAGTTTCGATATTATTTTGAAAAAAAATTACGATATAATTCTCGGATTATTATAATTAAAGTAATATAATCTAGCTATCGATTAAAAGATTAGCTAGGTAAATTTCGTTTTATTTTTTACTAATACGTAAAATATAAATAGGATAAAATCGTAATATTCAATTAATAAAGGTAATAAATATAAATATAAAAATAGGATAAAAACTTTATTATTTAAAAAAGTAAAATATATAATAATTAAAAAATATATTAAAAAAATACGAGATCTTATTATAAACCTCAAAGCACGATTTTGGCAAATAAATAACAATTTACTATTAAAACTTAAAGAGTTATTAAAAAGGATAATTAAAATACTACTAAAATATTATAAATACAAAGAATTATTTAAAAAAACCTAGTTTAAAAAAACGTAAATTTAAAGTATAATAAATAATTTTCGACATAATATCCGAAAAATATTTACAATAATAATAAATCTTTACGTTAAAATTTTTTAATTAATATGGATTAATATATATAGCAATAGAATAATAATTTATTCGAAAAATAATAAATAAATAAGAATTAGATGTTAAAAAGATTTTAAAAAAGTTTAAGCCGAAATATATATACATATTAATTATATAAATACCTAAAGATTTATAAAATCTTAAAACGTTTATAACGAATAAATCTTTTTTAAAAATAAAATTAATTATATAAAAAAAAATACAATAATATAATATTTGTACTAGAATGAAAATATAAGGTTATAAACCTTACGGAAAACTATAATTATTATTAATTATAAAATAATTATAAAGTTTTATTATATTTAACTTTATTATTAAAAATTTTTTATTAAAAGATTTAATTATAAAAATATATTACGATAATATTTTCGGCATCATTATTTAATTTACAAAATGCTTTTATTTTTTAACTTATAACGAAAATACCGCTATAAATTAATTTATATATATTTTTTTAATATATTTCAAAAATTTACAAACTTTACCTGCACTTATATGAAATAAAAATATAATCTTTATTTTAAAATTTTAACAAAATTTAATAACTTAATTCAAATTAAATTATAAATTATTTAACACATTTATACCGTAAATAAACAGATAAACGGAAAAGATTAATTAAACGTTAAAAATATATTTATAATATTACGTTATTTATAAAAATATAATTAAATAAAAAGATTATTAGATATATAATTAACCTATAATATTAATTATTATAAAACGATTAAAAAACGTTGATAATTATGAATTTTAATAATATATTTAAAATTTATAAGGATTTACACAAAAAATTAACTAACATTAAAATAATTATATCTCAAAACAAAAATAAAACTTAAATTTAGATGTATTTAAAAAGTAAATATTATAACTAAAAAATATTAAAAAAATTAATCTTTTTTAAAAAAAGGAATTTATTAAATTACCAAAAATATCCAAATTAAGTAACTTATTAAAAAATTTAATTTTAAATATATTAATTTATACTAAATTACCAAAACAACTTTAAAAAATAATTATAAATTAAAACTATTACCAAAAAAAATTTTATCTAATTTTTTATATTTCCTTACTTAAGTGAACAATAAATACGATCAAAATTAGCATAAAACGAAAAAGAAAAGTTATAAAAAACGTATTTACGAAATAAAAAAAGATTTAACTATACGGAAACACAACAAACTTACCCAGTACCTAATTAAATAAAGAAATTACTTAAATTCCAAAAGTATCTAAAAACCTATATAAAATTTTATAAACACTTAACGCTTTTAAAAAACTTTTACTAACAACTTCGAAACCGTTAAGGTAGAAATTCTAATTTACGTTAACTAATAATATTTAATTAATTTTTTTAACATTAAATTAATTAACAAAAAAAATAATTTATACAATTAGAACCATTTTAACTTTTAATTACCTTTATTTCCGTTCCAAAGTTCAGATATTTTTATTATTTCCGTACTTTAAATTCCCCGACGTAACATTGTGATTCTATACCATTATAACAACTTTTTTTAAATTCCGAAACCGGATTAAATAATTAAATAATTCGTTAAAATACTATTAAACCTTGAATAATTCTTTTTCGACAAAACGTTTTTAAAATTTTAATCGGTCCTTTCAAATTATTAACTTCCGATATTTTAATTTAAGAAAATGATAAGACTTATGAAAACCGGTATACTTAATATAATCAAAATATTTTCCAAAATTAAAATAAACTTTATAAATTTTGTTTTTAAATTTATAATAAAAATTAAAAAATTAAAAATTTAAAAAATTTTAATAAAATTAAAACGGTCAATTCGTTTCAATAAAACTAAAGCATTATTATATTTACAACAAAATCTTTAATTTTTTAATTGGATTAAATATAATAATTAAGTTATAAAATAACATAATAATAATAATAATAATAAAATGTTGATTAAATAATATATCAAATAAATTAAATTTTAAATTAAAAGTTTTAAAAAAAGAAAATTATATTATAAACTAAAAACTTATTTTATTACCAAACGGTTAAAAAATATGTAAATATTTCCGATAGAAAGTTTTAATTTACGGAACCGGTTTAACAAGTTTAATAATAAAAATAAAGCTTAACGTTTTAAATTAATTAAATAAAGAAAATAACTCCACGGGCTTAACGAGCTTTATAAAACTTAACCATTATAAATGGATTAAACTAATCCGAATATATCGAACCAAAACAAATATATATACGCTTATTATTTCTATAACTTAAATAGCACCAGCTCGTAATAACAATTAATTACCCAAATCACTTACGATTATCTACTATTACCAGACGTAACTATCACCTTATTGCTCAGATTCCCACGATACCACTGCCAACATAAACCGTACGACTACGTTTAATAATTAGTTAAACTCTAGCCGTCACAAAGACCTATAGGTAAATTAACCTATTTATACTCCTTTAAAATCAGCTTTAGAACTTTAATAAATAAAAGAAAGTCCGGTAATTAGGAAATCTTTGCCTTCCGTAAATTTAAACATAAAAGGAACAAAAGAAAATAACCGTAAATACTTGTTCGAGAAGAAAAAGGTCTACGAAAGGAAAGAAATCTTAATAATATCGAAAACGGTAACATTTATTCGGTAAACGTTACCGTAATTTATAAAAACAATAAGATATACCTAGTCTTAAATCGAAATTAGAAAAATATTATTTATTTATATCCGTTATTATAACATATAATAATATAAGAATATGAACAATTATATACTTTTTATATAGAAATTCGAAGACTTATAACTGTAAATGAATTATTTAATATTTTATTAAACCTAAAAGCCTTGAGCAAATTTAGTTTAATTAATTAAAAAAATTAAAGAATTATTATTATGATTATTATTATTATTATTACTATTACTATTGTTTAAGCAAAAATAAATCAAGAATTTACCTAACCAGGACTAGTACTTAATCGCGTACGATAACAAACGTAACTGGTAATCTTTTCCATTTTTTCGGGGTTTTTTTTTCAAAAGAAAATATATAACGATATAAGAACGGCGCATTTTTTATTGCGTAATTTATACGTTTCCCGAAGCGTATAAATTATATAAATAATTTATAACAAAAACGGTTATTAACTTTAAAAACTGTAACTAAACAAACGTGGAATGAATACGAAAAAATAAAATTACGATTAATAATTAACAAAAAAAAAAATTCCGAAAAGCAAAGAAATACGTATATTAAAATATAAATATCTCTGGAAACGTAACGTTAATAACGATTATTTACCGCAATATCGTAATATACGTTATTAAAACGCCCGGTAAACGCGGAACGTAAGTAATCAAAATACGGCTTGGCGCAGTATATACCTTACGCGGAACGTTAACGCGGTACGCGCGTAGGGGCTGCAGGCGCAGCAAAAGCCGCAAAAGCCGCGGGAATAACCGGGATTACAAGCATAACGGAAGCTATAGCAATAACGTTCGCGGCGTCGGCGGCGTCGGCGGTGGCAATAGCGGCAGCAAATTACGTACGTATAGCACGAACCGCGCAAACGGGCATAATAATAATATCTTAAATATAAAAAGGTATTTATTATAATTACCGTTAACAAACTTACGTAAAATTATATAAAGAATATTAATAATAATAATTTATAACGGACGTAATATATATATAAAACGTAAGAAAACTATTTACTTTTAATAATAATAATACTAATAAAAATAAAAATAATGTATAACGTATACGTTAACTTTATAATTATCTTCTTTTAACTTAAAATATTTAGAAATTTATTATTTAAAGAAAAAAGAAAAAAGAAAAAAACCCGTTATAACGATAATAATTTAATAAATAAATATGTATACGTAATGCGGAAACCTATTTCTTAATACTTATTACCATGAACAATAAAGGTAAAAAAACGTAAAATCCTTTTTTTTAAATTATTTTGAATATATATACGGTTTACCTCCTTAGTATTATCTTTAAAATTTGTATTTCATGACGTTATTCTTTATTATTATATGCACTTGAAAATTATATGTAGGTATAATAAACAAATTTAAAAAAATATCTCACTTTTATTTAAAGAATATGTCGCAAAATAAAAGTTGTTTGCTTAATTATTAAGCCCTAAAAAACTATAAACGCTTTATAATAACGTTATTATAGGGCTTCCAGATTATATATAAAGCTTCCTAACCATTACCTCTTAAAGCTAGAACTACCCAATAACAATTTACACCTTTCACACTTTATACAACCTTTTCTAGCGACCAGCCTAATTGTGACATTGTGATTCGTTAAACTGAAACTGTTAGATATAGGGGACATCAGTTGTTGTTGTATTGCATGCCTAGTTCCAGGTGCTCTAGAGCGCGCATCGCAATTTAATATAGTCTAGTTACGTGACGTATATAGTCCGATCAGAGGGAGCCTTTCAGTATATGGGGTGCTAACGTACCCTCTGCTAACTAATATACTCCTTTAACGTTTTAACGTAGTTATTGTATTAACTGTTATATTTCATCATTTTTTAAAACTATAATTACTCATTTTATTTTCTTTTCGGGCGATTAAATTTTTTTAATTAATGTCAGCAGTTATAGTGATCGAATGCAGAAATCTGGCGTAATTGCTTTATGTTGGTTCTCTAAGTTCTGCAAAAGAACAAATCTAGTCCGTGGGTCATCGCCTTTATATATACGATTAGGTGATAAAGGATTATCAGTGGATAAAGGCTATCCCAGGTAGCATTCTGCTGCCTAGCCTGAATAAAGCCTACTAGCTTGCAGTACCTAAAAGCACCAATTGCCAATACGCCTTTTTACGTTAAATAATTGCAGCTGAAAAGTCCGAAAAGTTCAAAATTAAATTTAAAAACAATTAATCTGTATAAAAACTAAACCTTAATTTCCGTATTATTTTCGAATATTTTTTAACTTTTTAAGTATTTTTTTTAAGTTCCTAGTTCCGTCCGAATCGTTTAAAATCCGTTTTATTAAATGGCTTTATAAGTTTACTTGCAAAGTTATTTTTACTTTTTATATATTAAAAATTAATATTTTTTGTGTATATTTTTTAACGTACGTAATAATATTTAACTTTAATATAACGCTTTTTGGTAATATTTATATTTTTTTAATTTTTTTGAATACTTTTATATTGTTTTTTAAACTTGAAATAAAGTTTTTAAATATAAACTTTAACTGCCGTTATTATAATTATTTCTATATTTATATATTTCGCTTTCATAATAGATTTTGTAATAACGTTTTATAATTTTAAAATCCAAAATCCGGACGTTTTAACTATCAAAATAAAATTTATAACAAACTTTATTAATTTTTAATTATTTGAAAAACCTATATTTATTATTTCGAATAATTTTAAACTATTATATTTTATATATAAATATAAATATTTTTATTTTTTATATTGAAAACACCTGTTTGCTTTACACTTTAAATAATATAATAATTTGTTAATGAATTTCTGGTATTTAAATAATAAGTTGTTTATAAATTTAGTCTCGAATTAAAGTTATAAATCTTATATTCGGTTTTTTAATCTAATTTAAAAAATACATTGTTTTTATAAATTTATATATTTAAATATATCTTTTTTATCTATTTTATTTTTAAATTTAGTAACGTATTCTAAATAATTCTTAACGAATAATATAAATTTCTTTTACTTTTTATTTAATTGAATTAAATTTAATTCTTTTAATATATTATTATTAATTTAACTTAATATCGGTAATCGGCACAAACCCGATAATTTATATATTTAGGTATTAATTTACGTTTAATAAATCTTTAATAAGAACGCTTTTAACGATTTTTTAGTAATATTTTTAAAATATTATTTATTAATGGCGAAAACTAAAAAGTTATTAACGTATAAAATAATAATATATTTAATTAAAAGATTATATTAAATCGAATTATTCAAAATTAATAAATAAAAACTTAATTCTATAAATATCTTTTTAAACTTTTCCTGTTAAATAATTCCGATTTCTTTTAAGCCGTATAAAAAGTTTACTAATTTAATACCTTTTTTTAAAAAAAATACGGTACGTGTTTTTATTTTTCAAGTACGTATTAAAGTATTTTTTTAATATAAAAGATTATTTTATATAAATCTTTTTTGGTTTATTATTTAAATACGTAACCAAAAAATCGATTGGGAATATATGTTTGCTTTAATAAGTAATTAAAGTTATTAAGATTTTTTAATATATAACCTTTATTATATATTTTCGATTTTATTATAATTAATTCCTTTTCGTTAAATAAACGCTTTCACGTAAATACGTACCTTATATTTATTTAAATTCTTTATAAATATATATATTTTTTTAGTACTTATTTAGTCATAATAAAGTATTTCTGGGGTTTCTTTTTAAGGGGCGTAAATTTAAAGGTTTTATGCGAAAGGTTTTCCTTAATTTTTATAAAAATTGTTTTAAATTTTATTTTTCGTTTTAGGCCTTTTATAAATTTTTTTAAGCATAGACCGTCGTTTATTGCTGTAAATAACCTGTAGATAATAGATAATTTGTGTAGGTTAATATTTTTCGAGTTTTTTATAATATTATCGTATTTATTCTTTAGTATATTAATTTTTTGTTAATATTTGTAGATGTTCCGGATAGCCTGATCGGCGTTTCCGTAATTTTTAAAAAAGTTGTTATCGTCGACGTTTAGAACGAAATAAAAGGTATATAAGCCATAATTATAGTTTTTTATGTTAAAGTTAGCTTTAATTCGTATATTAATTTAAAGGTTTTTTTGGGTTTTTAAGGTATACAGTTTAAAAACTATTTTTCTCGAGCCTTTCTTTTTACGCTTAATTTGCTTAATCTTTTAGTCCGTAACGTTTTCCGATACGACATTATTATTTTTGTTTTTTATTCCGATACCTTTTTGCTTTTAACGGTATTTTAATTGTTTTTATACGGGCTACAAAAACGATCGAATAATATTTTTAAGATTAAAAGGTTATCTTAGCTTTGCCAGGTTTCTATAAATTATAATATATAGTATTATAAACAATTTACCGCTTTTTTAAAGTTTTACCTTATAATTATGCATTTTTTGATAACCTAATAATATACCCTTTGTTTTACGGACCGCTAATATTTCCGATTTAATTCTATAATTTTGATTAATTAGGATTATATATTTATTACTGAAAATTCGAAAATAATTATTATTAAGCTTATATAATTTATTAAGTTTAAAAAAAGTTAAATTATTCGACTAATGTTATATTTTTTATTATAGATTATTTAGTTTTGTTAATTATATACGTTATAATTTCCATTATTTAACTTCCAAAAGTATATCCGGATTTTTATTTGGGTTAAAATTATATAAGTTTCGTTTTGTAAAAACTAGATATCTTTTTCCGTAACTTCGTTTTAATACTGGTTGTAAAAATTGGGAATTATTAATTTAATACCTTTAATTACGCAAAACTTTTCGATTATATTTATACCGAATTTTCTACCGTTATTTAAGCGTAAGATCTATATTCTTTTACTTTTAGTTATCTTTAAACGTTTAGTTATCCGTATAATATATACATATAAACTTTACTAGATTTCGTTTTTGGTTTTAAATGAACAATATTTTTTATAACCTAATAAATCGTTTATAATAAAACCGAAATAGTTGTTATTTTTAATGTTAACGAGTTTAATTAAGCTTATAATATATTAAATAATCTTTTTTACGCATTATTTCCGTTATTGAAGGTTTATAAATAAAACCTTTCGTATTTTTTTTCCGTTATACGCTATATAAAATAACTTTTTTATTTCGTTAAAATTTTAATTTCTTTCCGTAAACTTTTTAATAGTTTAAATTAATCGTTTTATATTAAAGTAGCAAAGATGGCGTTATTAAAAGATGATTTCTTTTATTACTTGATCCGTTATACGAACTTTTTTATATTTAAAAGCGTTAACGAATACCTTTTTTAAGTTATCATCGTTCTTATCAACTACTTACCCCAATACGTATTTTTATTTATAATTTTTATCGTTTGTCGATTTCGGGGCTTTAGTAATAAATTTTGTTTTTATAAAGTTATAAAAAAAATCCTTTCCGAGGTACGTTAAATGTTATTAACTGCAATTCGTCAAAATTTATTAAAATGTTTTTATTTAAGTAATCTTTTTTTTTATAATATACCTTTTTAAAAATATTTTTAAAGGGAAACCGTTAATATATAAGATATATTTTATTATAGTCTTGTTATTTTTTTCCGGAACCCCTTTAAAAGTTACTTTATTTTCTTAATGGCAATAACGATAATAAGTTTTTTACCTGTTATAATATAAATTTCTTTATTTTTAATATTTAGGACCGAATTTTTTTTAAAGTTTTTAATTTTGTTTTTAATATTAATATTCGCTTTTAAGTTTTAAAGTAACCTATTTTTATTGTCCTTTATGGATAAATGGATATGCAATAGCATGGTATTGCCTATAATAACTGCTTTAGAGCTTTTAATTGCTATAGCCTTAAGGCACTTAGCCGCTATAGCTACTTTTTGAAGCGCCTTGCCAAAGTTGTCTGCAACGGCCGCTTTAGGGCTCTCGATCACTAAAGCTTCAGGGCCGTCGGCCTTTGTAGCAGTTACTTCCGGGCTATTAGCCCCCTGAGGCGTCTTATTATACCACTGCATAAGGTCCTGAAACTATTATTTATTAACATGGGCGCTAAATGTTCCTTTACTGGAACGGTACAAGTCTCCCAGGCCTTTAGGAATGAATTGTTCTTTACCCGGTCCACCGCTGCAGGTGTCGCCGCGGGTATTGCGAAAGCTGTTGCTTTGGTTATTGTTGTTATTCCCTTAACGCTGGTCTTGCTTTCCTTTTTTCCCTTTGCCGTTTTTCTTCTTTTATGGTTTCAGGTAATTTTTCGTTAGGTCTTCGTATTTGCCATAATTAAAATAAAATAGTTTTCCCCTTTTATTTTATGTAAGTTTATTATTTCGGAAGTTAATTTTTTTTTTTTACCTTTTTATATATTATAAAACCGTCCGTAATTTCTTTTTTTTAATACGGTTATAAAATTTATTATTAAAATCATCGATTAATAGCCACAAAGAATTATCCGTTTATTTAAATATTAATTATATCGTTTTATATTTACTATTAACGTAGACTTTTATAATAATAAAAATTATTATTAGCTATTTTCTAGTTTTAAATTTTATATTATAACTTTTTAATTTTTAAAATATCTTTTAAAACTTATAATAAATTATATAAAAATCTTTTTATTATATAAATTTTTTTTTATCTGTTTAAAAAAACCCTTTATTAATTTTTATTTATCGTTATATAAATTTTCCGTAAAATCTTTAATATCTTTATTTTCTTTTTCTTAATTAATTTAAATTATATCTTTTTATAAATTTTAGTAATAATCTTTATTAAATATAATTATGTAATTTATTTTACCTTTATATTATCATTATAATTAAAATTTTTTAATACAATATTAAAGCTATTACTTTATAATTTTTAATTAACCTAACCTAATAAGTAATTTTCTTTATTTAAAAAAAATCGAAATATTTTTAATAAAATTTTAAATCGTTACTGGATTTTCTAAAATCCTTTTCTTATTCCTTTAGACGGATACTTAATTCGTTAAAATTATTGAAGCTATTAAAACTGGATAAGCTGTTAAAAAAATTATAACGGTCTTTTTTTAAAAGAAAAATGTATTTAAAGAAATCCGAAAAAAATCTAAAATTAAAATTTTATTTAAATTATTAAAGTTTCCGTATATTGCTTTTTTTCACTTAAATAACTTAAATAATTTTTTTTCCTTTCTATTTTGTTTCGTAAAATCGGGTGTTTTAATAAACTACCTTTTAAACTTTATATCGCCTTTGCTTAAAAAGTTAATCTTTTTTATATCGTTCTTTAATACGATAAATATTTTTTTAAAATTATTTACCTTAACTTTAGGCGGGACGTTTTACAACGTTTTCGGTTATATACTTATATTACGCAAACTTTTAAAACTTCGCGTTTTAAGTTGAAACGTATTTAATAGCTATAATATTATATTATTTATTTACTTTATCGTATCGTTATATTTTTCGCTTTAAACCTTTAACTTTTTAATATTATTTCTAATTTATTAATCTTTTTTCTTACGTTTTAACGTTACTTTTAATATTATTTATATTAATACTTAAGGACGTATACAGTTTATATAATTCGGCTTCGGATTGCTATTTTTAAATAAGGGTGTTTAACGGTTACTAAAATAATAAAACGTTTCTTATTAAAAATGCTTTATATTTCTTTTTCGCTAAAAACTTTTTGTTTTATAAAACCTTTTAATTAAAAAAAGGTCCAGGTAAAAAAAAAAAAAAAAAAAAAAAAAAGAATCTTTATTCGTATACTTGCTCGCTATCGTTAACTATTACTTATTTCTTTCCTAAATCGTTATTTAAACGGCTCTTTTTTAAATTTCATACTTTTTTTTATTAACTTAGCTTTTAATCTATTATTAACAATTTCATATAACGTATTACGGTTATTAATTAACTAAAAAATGCTATCCTATTAACAATCACAATAATCGAATACAGGAATCTGGCATAATTACTCTATATTAGTTCTTTAAGTTCTGCAAAAGAACAAATCTAATCCGTAAACAATCTCCTTTACATACACGATTAGGTAATAAAGGATCATTAAAAAACAAAGGCTGTCCCAAGCAACATTCTGCTGCCTAGCCTGATTAAAGCCCACCAGCCTGCAGCCCCTGAAAGCACTAATTGCCGACAATTAATTAATTTTTCCTTTAAAATTACTTTTAAGTTTCTTCTTCATTAATTAAAGGTTTCCGTAATATTTATTAATTTTCAATATTGTTTAAAACGTTTAAAAGGTTTATATAATAAAGCTTTTACTAATTTAATTATTAATATATTATCCGTAAACGTATATTTTTCCTTAATTATATTTTTTAATATACCTTTTTTGCATTAATAATGATATATAATTACTTACCGTAATGTTGTTTATAAAAACATAACGTTGACGTTAATAAACCGTATAATTTATTAATTATCGTATTATATATTTAAAAGTCTAATATTTAAATTAATTTTAAATTATTTCATTAATCGAAACTTAAATAAAACCTTTTTATAACTTTTGTAAAAATTAATGGTGTCGTTCCAGTTAGAAAAATAATTATTATATTTTATTTATTCGTTTGTTATTTTATTAACTTTTTAAAAATTTTATCACGTAAGTTTAAAAACTTTTTCGATTAATCGTATTATTCGTAAAAAAAGCGGTATTTTAGATATTTAACGAATTCTTATCCTTAAATTATAACGTTAACGTTTTGGTATCGATTATATATAAAATAATTTAATTAATAACTTTATAAAATAGGGTATTAAAATTTAGGTTAAATCGGGCAAGTTAGAATATGGTAAAAGTTATATCAGGTTACGTATTATTTATTCCGTATAAAATAAAATCGAATTTTTTTGGATATTTACTAACGAAGTTTAAATAGACGAGATTAAAATTTGGTAATAATTCGACGTTTGTTATTAACATATTTAGCAAATTATTTAAACTTTTTAAAAAATTAAATTTATTTATTTATTTATACGATTAAATTAAAATAATCAAATTTTTATTGTATTGTATTTTGTACCTATTTCGATACTTAAAAATTATTATAAGTTTTATTATTTATAAAAGTATACCGTTTCCGTATTTATTAAATTAGTTAAGCGATAAAATTTAATTTTCTATTCTGTAAACCGTAACGCTATCGTTTATAAAAACAAGATTTTTAACGAATAAAATAATAAAATTCGTAAAAAACAAAATTAAACCCTAATTGTTTAAATATTTTAATAAAGTCGTTTTATTATAACGCAAATAATTTCTTTAATTTATGTAATACGTTTTTAATTGAAAGAAATCTGGTTGCGTTCTAGGGATCTTATAAATATTTTTATAAATATTTAACAAAATAAATTTGCGTTAACGAAGACGTTTATAATGTCATAATACTTAAATTTGAGGTCGAACTTAGCCGTAATAATAATCAAAGTTCAAAATTCAAAAATTTTAAAATAAATATATATATATTATTATAATCCTAACCGTGAAACCATTGATCAGTCATCGTGTTCGAAGATACTGGGTATAGTATCTATCGTGCAAATTACATCGTGTAATAATTTTCTGTGTATTTGGCTCAGCCTGGAAAACAAGGCTTGAACCCATTCGACCTTGCATATATTATTATAAATGTTTTTAAGTTATTTATTATCTTATATAACGAAACGCGTTTTATATCTTTATTCTTAATTATATTTATTAAACTTATAAATATCTCTTTACGTATACCTTAAAATTTATTTCATTTTAATAACAAATTAATTAAGCGCTTTTTAAAATTATATCTTTTTATAACTTTATAAATAAACCTTTTTAGCTTTACGAAATAACTTTTTTTAACGCATATATATTTAACTTTTTATTGCTTTATAGCGATAACGGCAAATTATATTTATATACACGGCCTTATGACCTGGAAATCTTATTATATCTTTTCGTCTCGAAACTTTTCCGATTAGAATAATACGTATTTCGAATAAATACTTTTTTTCAATTTTTGTAACTATCGTCCGGTTATTAAATAAACTTATAAAATAAATTAATCTTTTGACGTTAAACGTAGTTTTTTAAACTTTATAATCTTTTTTTATATATTTTTATAAAACAAAATATACGAAAATTTACATTTTTAATCCGTAAAATATTTTTATCGTTTATTATTATTTTAGGTTAAATAATATAATAAAAATTTAAAATAACTTTTTTTTTATTTCCGCTAACGTAATAATTTTATAAATCATTAATATAAGCGTTAATAGAAACAACGGTTTAAAAGATACACATGTTTGGAATATAACGGTCGTATATAAATAATTGATTTTATATAAACTAATTTATTTTTTATTAATCCGTACTTTCTTTAAATATTTATATTATTTTAAAATATCTTTTTTATTTAACCGGAAATTAAATAATTGCGTTTAAATTTATTTTTCTTTTAAATATATATATTTAAATACTTTTAAACTTAATGAAATAATTTTAGTGATCGGAATAACGTACGTAATTCGTTTTCCCTAACGTAAAAGAAATCGTTTTATAAATTTTTATTATTACTTAAAAAGGTAACCTTTTTATTAAATTATACGTTTCGAATAATAAAAACTTTATTAATTAATAAGTCCTAAATTTTATAAATATTCGTATTTTAATAACTGAAAAAGAAATTATTTTACCTTCTAAAATTTAAATTTTAAAAGCTTTATTTTTTAATAGCAATAATTAATATCGCGTAAATTATATAGCCGTATATTTATGATTAAACTTATTAAGGTTTCCGATTAAGCATTATAACGCCGTTTTATACGTTATATAAATATATTAAATTTTATATAAATTTTGCTCAAAGAGTACGTATTTTAAGGTATGGTTATATAAATATATTATTAATTTAAGAATATATATAATTAAAAATCAAAATAATTTAATATTATTTCGTATTATAAATTTTTTTTTTCTTAATTATACCTTTAAAACGTTTTACACTTCCGTTCTAGAGATAGGCATGTAATATTAAAAATTTAAGTCTAATGTTGAAAAAAGGAAATGAAAAATATATTTCGAAATTAATAATTTTTTAAGATTTCGATATCGTATTCGAACATTTATAAAAAAACTTTATTTTAATTCTTTAATATTTTTAAAAAGATATCGGAATATCATAATTAATATATCCTGCTTTCGATTTTTAAAGTAAAGATCTTAAATAAAAATTAAATATTTATCAGTCGCAAATATAACGTATTTTTATCTTTTAAGGTTTTTTTCGAAGTTTATAAAATCGATAATACTTTACTATTTTAATCGGGACGCTTTTTCCTTTAGTTTTCGGTATATCTGCCTTTTAACTTCCGCTTTGTTACATATTTAATATTCAACCGTTTTAAGATCCTTTAAGCGGACTTCCCTTATATAGGACTATAATTAAACGATTACTTCGAGCCTTGAATATTCTAGCCTTAAATGCTATATTATACCGTTACCGGTTCGTAATAATCTCGCTATATAAAAGTTAACGTTTCGTCTGTAAGTAGCTAGGGCTGTATAAAACGTTATTACGCTAATATCCTCGATAACGAACAATACTCCTTTTTCCGGAATTGCCGTAAAGAAACTAAATTACATACAAAATCCTCGCAATAAGCTACGTCGTATAAACATAACGCTCTCGGGCCCATAAAGCTTTAAAACAATATATTCACTTCTTCGTCTCGTCTAATCGATACGAAACTTTTCCCTACGTATATTCCGTTACATTAAATCGTTAACCTATAATTTAGGAACTTATTAATTAATCTAAAAATATATACTATAAACCTTAAATCCAAAATAATTAAAGTCTTTAAATGATAAAATGTAACGTTTATCGTATTACGTTAATCAAAAATCAAAAGATACGTTAAAAGATTTATCTTCTTCCCTTAAAATTTTTTTTTTAAATAATTAATTTTTTTATAGTTTTTAATAAACGGCTAATCTTTTTTTAAGGATTAATCGGCAGCAATATGTTTTTAAACTAATATTATCATTACTTAACTAAAACTGAAATTTTTTAAAACTTTTTTAAAAAATATTTAAAAGTATTGAAATAATCTATAATAAATGTTTATATAAACCTTATAGTATAGAGCTTATACATCTAATTCCTAACAATTTTATTTATTATTATTTTAACTTATTCGGAAATTTTTAAAATTATTTTATTTTAACCCTTTTCTAAAAGCCTTATTACGCGGTTAATTATTAATATCTTTGTTAACATCCTTAATGTTTTTTAATTAGAATTATTTTAATTCGAAAATTTTATGAAAACCCTTTAAAAAGTTAAAAACGCCGCCTTAACGTTTTTTGCTAATTATTATAAATTTATTATATTTTAATAAATAAAGAATTAACTTTAACCTTTAAATAAATCATTATTCCGTTTTCAACTTTTTGTAAAAAAATTTAAACTTAATTAATTAAATAAAATCGGCGTTATTATTATACAGAATTAATTCATTTAAATAATTAATATAATTGTTTCGAAAACCCCGTAACGTTGATCTTAAACCATAATCTTTTATTATTTCGCTATTTATTTATTAAACTTTTTCGTAGCTTTCGAAATTTACTTTAATCGTTTGTCGTATTCGCGTTTAATATTTATAAATAATTGATTATCCTAAACCTTTCCGGCTTGTTATAATTTAACGTATTATCTTTTAGAATCGTTTTTTAATCATAAACAATTTTGCTTAATCGATAAAAAAACGTTATTTAAAATCTATGTTATAAATTCGTTCCAGTTTTTTTTGGAAAGTCTTATATTCTTAATTATAATAAAAAAACGATTTTAGAATTTTATTTATAAGCTTGTTACTGTAGGTCGTTATTTCGAAAATATTTATCAGATAACCCGTTTGATTTAATCTTTCGATTTAAATAGTTTTTTTGGAAAATAAATTAATTACCTACGTTAATTAACGAAATCATTTTTTTAAATAAAAGGATATATCGGACGGCGTAAATTTAATAAGCCATAAAAAGTATTAGTTAAACGCGATATAATTCTATAAATTATATCCTTTAACTTTGGCCTTAAATTCGTTTTTAAATTTGTTCTAATCTTTAAAACTATTATATAAAGATACGCAGTGCTTTACCGAATGTTATTGGTATACTGTTGTGTGTATTATTAACGATGTCTGGGAAGGATCAGGATGATCTATGTTATGTACAGAAATATTAGATATAGGTAGGGTATGTAAGTTTAGTACAGACGCGTTAAGGTAAGCGTTATACGGGCCAACTAATCAGGTGCATACCAACGCACCAGATCCCAATATATTATAAATAACTATAAACGTTATCGGTACGGTCGTTATTATAACTATTAAAATATAAAAATAATTATTAATATATAGCCTATATCTTTTTAATAATAGTTAATTAATAAATAATAACACGAATTAAGCAAATAGAACTTTTAATTATCAAATATAAAGAATATCAATGATTATTATATTGCATAACTAATTCAGGTGCTCTAGAGCGCGTACCGCACTTTAATGTAGTCTAGTCACGTGATGTACATGGTCCGATTAGAGGGAGCCTTTCCGTATATGGGGTGCTAGCGCACCCTCTGCTAGCTGACAGAAACCCCCTGTGTCCAACGAACGACAAGCATTTAACTAGTAGTGCAAAGTGACTCCCGCTCGGCCATCGAATCTGTTACAAAAACCTTCTGTGCGCCGGCAAATTCGGTTTAATGCAGGTTGTATTTCTCAAGGTCTAAATCAAGTCAACATCTAGAGTAGGCCGGTTTAAATAGAACTTAAATGTTACACTCTGTTCGTTCACATCTTCTCATCTCTCATAGATACTATAATCATTCACAGTCCAGCTCTGGTTTTCAGCTCCCCTTCTTCAAATCTCGCCCATCCGGCCGGCTTATGCTTGATAGCGTGCTTGCTGATCGCAGTAATGACGCTGCCCCAGTCACGGCATAGATGTGTATTTTCCCAACCAGAGAGAACAACGTCATAGGGGTTGTCCATCCCTGGGTGTTCCAGGGTCAGGTCGGCGTGACACATTACAGCCTATACAATGCCATGGTCAGTGGCAACAACAAAGCAAGGCATGAATAGGACTAAAAAACGTCTGGCTTGGGTATGCGGAATGCTGGGACTCTTTTAGATCGTGGCGTTTCGGAAGCATACCTGTCGAAGCGTTTCAACGCAGTGGTGTAGATGGACCTGATTAGCGTCCGACTTTCCTGTCTCTTCGTAGGTGAGCAAAGCATGCTTGACAACCGCCTTTCAATTTCCAAGTTAGTAATCGCCCCCTCATCGTCAGATCTGCAGATGTAGTGAACCCGAGAACTCACCACACAATGCACCTGATGCATGACGGCGACTCCATATCCCTCACTGTCCTCTTCCCATTCATGAGGATCGGCAGCAACATGTCTCATATTCATTCCCCAGCCTTCCACACCTCCAAGACTCGGGTTGGAAAAGGCAACCCATGTGCTGGGATAAATCTCATCCCACGGGTTCACAGAATCAGTCTTGTTGATGCCAACTTCGCCCACCATGTAAGAGGGAGGCTTGGCATTGACGAATCGTTCATTGTTTTCAATGGGCTGTAGCTTCCAGGGGACTTCGACGCGTAAAGCCATCAGTCTCTATTTGCGTGGACTGTTGAAAAGAAGTGTACTCACTGTGACCAAAAAGCTTGTCTGACTCCAGCTCACACACTCCATTACGCATTGTGCCGTTTCCATATCTCCCGAAAGATAAACCGAGCAATGCCATGAGCATAACTGCATTTACAGTGAAGGAAAATGCCAGAAGACGACTGTGGCAAGAATGTCCGCGGGCTGGAAGATCCCCGTCATGGCCGAGAGATTGATATTTTGGAGGCGGGGGGTTCTTCTGCAAGAGTTGAGTGAAGCGGCTGCCGATCCGTTTGAAGGCTTCCATCCTTGTATGGATATCCAGATGACTGAACTCCTTTTTAGCTCAGAGACAAGAGTATGGCGCGTAATTCTGGGGTAATATCCAGTCGCTAACACTAGGAATGCAGTGCAATGTGAAGGGCTTGGATACGTGATTGTGCCGAAGGATCAGTCATGGACGAGGTTCTCCGCACGGGACTGAGTAGTTAGATTCACGGGAATTCCCCCCTGCTAAGGGATCGCTCAAGACACTGTAAATCAGGTGACCGGAGCACAGTGTGAATCACCGAAGAGAAGGGGGTGTGGCATCGCCACAAATGATTGTAGAGGGGTTGCTTGGTTGCTATGGTGTGTGTGTATATTAAAAAGTAAAGAGGTTTTGCCAAGCACGCTCAATGCACGGTCGTTCCGGCTTTGATTAAGTATTACCGCGGAACTGAGAGGTGGACCACAACTGCGAGCCAACTCCCGCCTCAACACTATCATGATAAACGGTCACAGTGTGTTCCAAGGACTGCAGCGTCCGGTCCGGTGGCGACAAAAAGCTAATTGGTGTGTGAAGTATTATTCTGATGTCAACAGTCACGTAAAGATTACAGATCTGTACGCACCTGGTGAAGTACATATCCGTACAGATGTACACATTTCACAAGGCATGTGAGAGGTATCTCATGACCTAGCAGATGCTTCTTCGTGGAAAAATTATTGAGATGAACATGCCTTGAGACACCGCGTACCATCTTCACCGTGTTGATATTGCAGTCGAACTTCTCATCTCTTCATCCCGATTCCACGCAGCTTCCACCGAAATGTCTTTGACTGCCACAGCCAGCGTCACGTCACTCTCCCGTTCCCAAAAACTTCTTTCCTCATCACCGTCTTCCTTGCTCCATTCTCTCGCGCAATCATGCCATGTCCCGGTCGCTTCCATCGCCGATGCCTATCCGCCTTCTCCTCTGCAGTCTTCCATGTTCGCTGCATTTCTCTCCTCGTCCCCGCAGAATCCGCTATATGTTGCACGATTGGTCTTTACCCATTCCAGTGACCACAATGGCTCGACTCAGAGCCGACGCCTTGATCTGGAGAGATTCCAACGGGCGTGGGGCATCACGGTCCAGAGGAATGAAATTTTACGGACGCGCCTTGTGCAAGGACCCAATGGGAAAGATTACTTGGTCGTTTTGAGGGAAGGCTTCACGTGCCGCCACATTGATGGCGTTCCCTTGGAGGAGTCCTCTGAGGCTGGGGACAGACTCGACATGGACTACGGGCGACCTCTAAGTAGGTGGTCTGTACTTCAGGGAGGGAGATATTTTGTTTGGACTATTAGTCATGCCATATATGACGGCTGGTCTCTTCCTTTGATTTTGTCAGATTTCGCTGAGGCATGGAAGTTGAGCTCAAATATTCCCAGCCCTGGTCAAGGACTTACCATGAGCCCAAGGCCTAGTTTCAAAACCTTCATCAAATACCTGACAAAGGAGCGAAAAGCAAAACGGGGAGAGGCAGCTGATTTCTGGAGAAGTGAGCTTTTAAGCGGAGATGAATATGTGCAATTTCCGCAGCTGAATGGCAACAGCAATGGATATACACCGATGACCAGCGCAGTTCATACCAGATCCGTAACAGTATCTTGGCCTTCTCCATCTCACTCTCAAACATCGCTACGCACAATTTCGCCATTCTCGCCTGGGATCCTATATTCAACATATTTATGGGCAGCATGGGCGATGGTATTGTGGAAACATACGGACAGTTCAAGTCTTCTATTCGGCGCCACTCTGAGTGGCCGGCGTTGCCCCGTCCCCGGCATCGAGAACATCACAGGGCCGACTATCACTACAGTACCTGTCATGATCGGGATAGACCGTGAGATGACCGTCGGAGAATTTCTGCAATATCTGCAGAGGAAGGCGAACAGCAGTGCGGAGTACGGTTGGATGGGCTTGCAAGACATCTTGAGCGTTTGTGGCAGGGACATGGGCAAGGTGAATTCGATCATGGTGGTACAGCCAACTTCCAGTTCGGAGGAAGGAGAAGGCAACTTACTTGATAACATATCACAGCCAACGGGGTGGGCGTTTGATGAATCGAGAAGCAGTGCAATCCAGCATAACATTGGAATTTGCTTGATCTGCAACCCCTCCGACTCGGGACTCACCATCAACTTACAATACGATCCCAATCTCAAAACAGATACGGAGATCAACTGGATCGTTGGCCAATTTACGACTGCGTTAGAGCAACTGCTACGTACCGATACCCAAGTCATGCAACTTGAACAAATTCGAATTTCGGGAAACGACGAAATCAAGCAGATCCAGAGGTGGAATTCAAAGTCGATTGAATCTGTCGATGAATGCCTACATGATTTATTTGAAGCCCAAGCAAGAGTCAGAGGAGATGCAGAGGCGATTTTTTCTGCAGATGGAAGTGTCAGTTACAAGCAGCTGGACGAGTTTTCCCGAGATCTTGCCAAACTTCTGCACGTAAAAGACCTTGGCCGGAAATCCATGGTTCCAATCGCCTTCGAGAATTCATGGCTGGCAGTTGTGGCAATCCTGGCAGTGTTGCGGGCAGGGGCGTGTTTTGTGCCCATCCACCCAAGGACGCCACGGGAGAGAATGGCTTCAATCTTGCAACAAGTTGACGCAAAGATATTGGTCTGCTCGAAAGTTCTTTGTGCTGGTATCAGAGAGTATGGATTTCCCGGGGTTGAGCTACTGGAATTGTCTGATCTTTCCCTCTCTACCATTTCGTCTTCGTCGTCAAAAGCCAACGTCATCCTGCCAAAAGTGTCCCCAACAAGACTTGCCTATACTTACTTCACATCAGGAACCACGGGAGTTCCGAAGGGCGTTTGCATGTCTCACCGCGCCTCTTCCACGGGTAATACTGCCTATACGAAGCTGCTCTCCCTCACGCCTTCGTCACGCGTCCTCCAATTCGCATCTCTATCATTCGACGTCTCGTGTCTTGAGATATTTTCGACTCTTCTCTCTGGAGGCTGCATCTGCATTCCGTCCTCGCAGGATCGTCTCCAACATCTCCATTCCGCAATACAGAACCTCCGCTGCAACGTCTTGGTGATCACTCCAACCGTAGCCAAGTTGCTACAGGTCGATTACGCGAGAGATCCAATACCCATCGACACACTGTGCCTGACCGGAGAACCATTGACAGCCAGCGATGTTGAATTCTGGGCGCCAAAGACGCGTTTGTGTAACGGGTATGGTCCCACGGAGACTTGCTTCTGTACCTTTTCCCGCGCATTGGATAGATATTCTAGTGCGGGGAATATTGGGTACGGGTCGGGGTGTAATACTTGGATCGTTGATGAGGCGGGAATGGGACTGGCACCCCTGGGCACAAAAGGGGAATTGTTCATTGAAGGCCCGATAGTGGCAAATGGATACCTTGGCGATCCCGAAAAGGACAGACAGTTATTCATTGAGAACCCGCCATGGCTGCCCGATGGTTGGAACGAAACTGGACGAAAGTTTGTCGCCTACAAAACTGGTGATATGGTGAGGTACAACCCTGATGGAAGTGTCGAATGCTTCGGGAGGAGGGACACGCAAATAAAAATCAGAGGCATGAGAATTGACCTTGGAGAGGTCGAAAATGCGGTCTCATCCCTCGGACACAAAGCCGTGGTCCTGTTCCCCACCGAAGGTCTCGCGGCAGGAAATATCACAGCCGTGGTAGCTTTTGGACGCTCTGACGGTACCGGAAACCTTGAGATCCTCCCAGAACCAAAACCTGATTCCGCAGTAATCACCCAGTTGTTGGCTCTGCGCCGTCACATCAACTCCCTGATCCCGTCATACATGCATCCCACGGTCTGGGTACCCACCGACTCTCTACCCATGTTAGCATCCGCCAAAGTCTCTCGCCTAGCAGTTAAGAACTTCGTTGCTCGGGAGCTTCAGGAGGATTGGTTGACCAGCTGGGGAAGAATGTTGAATGCCATAGACCTGGAGAACCATATCATACAGCCGGAGGAAACCATGGCGATCGAGTTAGCAGACATAGTCGACAAGCTGATCGGAACTGGAGATGGCCATCGAAAACCGGAAGGAGGCAAGCCTTACCACGACATCATCCTCTCTCGAGCCGGAATCGATTCAGTCAAAGCCATTCAGCTGACGCGATTGCTCTCGGAAAGATACAATATTACTCCCACTGTGGGAAAGATCATGGGTAGTGAGATGAGCATCCGTGACCTCGCACGATACGTCGAAAATTTGCAGACTCATCCCCTTGGGAGGGAACACGTCACGGCCCAAGGCATCGACTTGATCGAGGAGTACCACGGCCTTTCAACTATCCTGCAAGAGCATTTCACCCAAAGCAGAACATCTACACTCTCCGATATCATTTCCACTGTCCTCACAACAGGGGCAGCAGGATATCTCGGGATTGAAATCTTACACCAGCTGCTCAAGCGAAAAGAGACCTCGAAAATAATAACCCTCATCCGGGCTCCCAACATGGACAACGCTTTAAACAAGCTGGTATCAGCGGCCGAATGCATGGGATGGTCCCTCACTCCCCATCTTTCAAAAATAGAAATATGGCTCGGTGATCTCTCTGAGCCCAACCTGGGACTCAGCACCGCACATTGGGAACGTCTTCACGGGAACTGCTCATCACGTGAGATGATCGACGCCATAATCCATGTAGGAGCAACCGTGAACTGGACAAAATCCTACCACCAGTTGAAAGCCGTCAATGTCTCTTCCACTCTGACTTTGCTCAATGCTTCCACGCATTCACTTCTCAGAACCGGATTGAGGCCACGCTTCATTCAGATATCTGGAGGTCGAAAGCCCGCATCCTCATTCGCTTACTCATCCTGGGAAACCGAGGGCCTACAACTCGCCCGCGCTCTCTCCGCCCCAGGAACACTTGGCTACACACAGACCAAATTCCTCTCCGACCTCCTTGTCTGCAAATGGGCATCCCTCTACGGCGGAATCCAAGACGCGAGAGTCCATGTCGTGATGCCGGGATTCATCATCGGAGGTGGGCTGAACGCAGTCGCAAACATGGACGATGTCCTCTGGAGATTGGTGAGCACGAATGTCCGATTAGGCATGTACAGTAGCGAGGTAAACAACAGGTGGGTTTACCTCGCCAGCTCTGCGGCCGTCGCCAGGAAAGTCTTGCATTGTATGTTTTCAGCTCCCTCCTCAGCCTGCCCCTCGACGGTTGGTGAGAGGGAGGCAATGACCACCCCAGTCTCGGACGGTCTCTCAGAAACTGCCTTCTGGTCTCTCATTTCCCGGTCGGGCTATCCTCTCACCGGCACTCCTCACGACACATGGCTCGCTGCCGTCGACGCGGCCGTTGAATCACAAGGTGTGGAACATCCACTGTATCCGGTTCTACATTTCGTGAAGCAGGGCGTTGGTCTCGGTGGGGACTTGCCGGCTGGGGATGGTGATGGGTCCGAGGATGAGGAGATGAAGGCGGAGGTTGAGAGGGACGTGGTGGCTAATTTGACTTATATGAGGAGGATGGGGTTCTTGCCGGCCGTGGCGACACCGTAAATCGAGGATTCTCTTTGTCATCGTGTAATCATCATAAAAAACACAGAGACCGGCACGGGTTCGTGACGCGTAACACTCGCCAGTCACAGTCTAAGGCTGAGGGCGGGACACGCCGGGGGGTTATCCATGGTAGTAGTCTGCAACAAACACGTGGTCGATATGTGCGGTGCTTCCGTGGTAGCAATACTATTGAACTTATGATAAGGACTTTAGTGGAATCCGATTCATTTGATACGATCTATCATTCATTGAAGAGTGAGACAAATCGGAATCATGCCAATTCGGGTGGAAAAGGAGAGAAGGTAGTAGTACATCTTTCTTCAATATACCTGATCCTCTGCACATCAATGAAAGGTCTATACACCAACGACGCGTGGCCTCACCTCATCTCCCCTGGCGCCATATCAGGAGATGACTTCAGGGGTACAGCTCTGGCTATGTCTACAAGAGCAGACTGCTCTCTCCCTGTTGTGCCAGCCACTCGACACTTTCGCAGCCGCACACATTTGTGTTTTTGGAACTGCTTCGATCGGATATCGTCAATCATCGAATTAACACGCTCGCCGTCCCTTGGCACCATTGACAGTCAGGATGGGACCTCAGTCAGAATGGAAGGTTGGGGGGAAGAATGCCGGGCTTGAAGCTCAGTCAGGATGGGGGAGGACAGGGGGGAGGGATGCCAGGCTTGGAGGAAGGAAACGGGGGAGTACGAGAACATTTGTTTGGTCTGCTTTGGTTGTTTTTTATGTTTGATTTATTGTACCTTTCAAGGGATCTAGGGCATATAATGGCCGGCATAGCCACGTCCGCCTTCACTGGCCTTGCCCTTGGAGGGAGCGGCCGTCACTGGCATGCCGGCCAGTTCTAGACCTCGCCCACCCAATACAGCGTTCAAAACCATATGTGGACGTATGGTCATAGATCGGAACTCCTATATCATGTCCAGCGACCAACCTGGAAATCACATGCTAGAAGAGCCCAGAAGAACTCACCATCCGTACGCACAACATCCCACCGTCACGGGTTATACCCGCAATTGTCATGGATGTTCCAAGAAGGAAACCCCCGGATTCTCTTCATATATACGCGCACCAAAGGCAGGAGAGGCTCTGGTATTGATCAGACCAAGCGGTGCCCTCGGCTCCTGCATCGTCTATCCGTGCAATGCTCCGAATGATTTAGACGCAACATCGCCTTGCTGAACCCCCACTCCCCTTGACTCCATTCGCGAGCTTGACCAACTTCTTCCCCATGAACGAGCAATGCCACATGTGTTCCCCCCACCACGCATACACGATATGGTCACCCGTCAGTACCACCTCGTGGCTCATGGGACGAGTTCCCTCTATAACCTCAAATAATGGAACCCCTATTTCAAACTCGTCTTCCAGGTCTTGGTCGATGCCCGGTTCCGGCATCCAGCTGTACGATATCAGCTCGAATTGACAGCCCAGCGCCCTGGCTTCCACAGGGGAGCTCCCGCATGTAGGTATTGCTCCTCGACGCTGTTCGGTGAGCTGTCTGATCCAGCACGGTAAGAAGCAGTTCGGTTAACTTAAAAATCGCATATTAGTAGGAAATCAACATTATCATCAGCAAACCGTTCGGGTCCATCAATATCAACAATTGCATTTTTAAGTTAAAAATTATTAATTTCTTTTTTAAAAAAAGCTCCGATTAATAAAATTTAATTATTATAATAATTTTCTTTTGTTTTATTTTTAATATCTTTAAGCGGTAATATTAAATAATTAATACTCTATAAACCGCTAAAGTAAACCAATTATTAATAATTTTTTTTATATTATATTTAATAACGTTATAAATTACATATATTATAATTATCGTTTTCTGATTTTATAATAATCTTTAACATTTTTAAAAAATAATAATTATAATAATAATACGGAAAACGTAAGATCGTTTACGAAAAACATTTATTACTTTTATAATTACGACCGTTACTTTAATTTTCGTATTTAACGTTATTTTTAACTATATATTAATGTAAGGACACACCGCCTAAAAGTGTTATGACCCAAGGACTTGGCCCATTACCAGACGGTCGGAGGATGTGTGGACATCTCCGGTAAAGGGTCTTGGCTCACGTGACCGGCTCGATGGGTTTA